>NJRL01000452.1:94140-113235 GCA_003063815.1 Aphaenogaster rudis
AACGTCCCAATGACCGGACATGAACCTATATCCGGACACTTACACAAAAACTTGTTATTATTAATCTCAAATGCTTCTGTGTAATTTTTAAATATTTAAAGATTACACACACACACAATTAAATTTTAATATTATAATAAAAAAAGCATTTGAGATTAATAATAACAAGTTTTTGTGCAAGTGTCCGGATATAGGTTCATGTCCGGCCATTGGGACGTTTACCTTATATCTTTATTTTTTTTATTGTTGAGGTATTCGTTTCTCGATAAACAAGAAAGAAAGCGTTGGTTGCATTTTCACTACATTGATCTACTACATTGATATTTTTTATATGAAAACAACGCTCGGCTATGCGTGGTGATGAATTCTGGGATGAGAAAGCGCCGTGATACACCGCGCTGGAGCTATCGGGTGAAAATGCACCTTTCTCCAAAGATTGTGCGCGTCTATGCGGCCGATTATAAACTGTTAACCTATTACGTGGGATCGGATAACCTACGACATTACGAGATCGTAACGTAGAAAGTTTCGTAAAGGCCGCGTATGGGGTGTCGTTGAACGAGGAACTCGGGAGGATTTGTCGATCTTAGATCGCGGATGTTGATCGAAGGCGGATAAGGCGTCAGCCCTATTCTTTGCAATTATTTAATGTACCTATATATATGATTAACTATGTACCTATATATATAAACTATAACTACATACCTATTTAATAGTAACTATGTACCTATTCGCTGCCCTGTTATTATAAAAATGATAATTATACATTACAAACAATTTCGAAACTTTTCCGCAGCCTCGAATATTAAATAGCAAAGTGTAAAAGTTGATTTTGATGGCGAATAATTGAAGCATGCTTGACGAAGAGAAAATATTCACCAAAGAAAAAATAGTATTTATCGGAATAATTATTGAACTGCAAACCGTGTCTAAATCTTTTCAGAATAACAAGTTCCTCACCATTTTTATAAAACCATGATGTAGATGTTTAATTATTAGACGCTTATTAAACGCAATTCTGCCTGCAATTCTTACCTGTCGGTGGTCTCTCTTTGGGATAGCATATCCTAAATAGACCCTGAGTCCTCGTGTAATAGTAATATTTCGTGTTCATTTGCTCCACCAAATGGCTCTGCTCGGCATGCTTGCTCGCGTATTGCTGTAACAGAAAGGAAAAATTCGTTGAGCGCCAAATGTTGAGTTTTAATATTCAACGAAAGTTGCAACGCGCATTATTAACGATGATGAAGTGAAAGGGCAAGAACAAAGTCGTCGTGGCGAATAATCCTTCTTAACGGAGAGAGCTACCGGACGTGCGTTTTCGAATGCAGATGAAGTATATGCGCTCTTCCTTTCGCGAAAATGTTATTATCGTTAGAAAGTAAGAATACCACGTTCTCGCGGTAGAACATCTGTCAGAATCTCTCCCTCTCGCGTTTTTAATGAAAGAGACCGCGAGCGACTTTGCCTTCTTAGGATTTATTCTAAATTCTTTTATTCGTTCACGCGAAACTATCTTGAGATTTAATTATAAAAATCCAGGAAGCTGAAAGTTGACGATTTAAAACGGTTTAACGATACAAAATATTTCTGTGTAAATAAAGCGTAGCGTGACGCTCAGTCAGAGTTTCGCAATGACGTTAAGAAACTATCGACTGGTGATGGATGAAATTACGAGTAGAGAAAACGACGCTTTATTTCACGTCTCATCGAGGCATCGATATTCCGCGAAGAGCCCGCCCATGATGGGCCCATAAGAACCCATAGACAGCGTTTACTCGTGCGTGTCGACGAGCAAGTTCCGTGCTTTCTTGCGTTCGAGGATGCGTACCCCGCTTACATCGTCCTCGAAATTTCATGCAATTTCAGATCGCGCGATAGGCGTGCGTCGTTTCGTCCCCATCGGCGACGGTCCCTCGCCATTGATAATCTCCACCGATCCGGGACTCGTCCTCGGCGCGAGCAGGCATCGATGCCGGGTTGGATCGTTACGATCTATTTTCTAGAAAGTTCGTCTTCGATTTCCCGATTTTACCGTCTGGTAGAAAGTATAATGATACACCGCGCTGTATACGCGGGAAATCTTAACGCATGAATCGCGATCGTCGGCGACGGAAAGGAACATTTCCGTACGGCGAAAACACGCGTGTTCGTTCCCTTTGCGTATACGAGTTGTTTCCCACGAGGCATTTCGCTCGATTCACTGTCCGCCGATCGCTGATAAAGCGTACCGCTGTTTCGCGAAAGCGTTTCTTCCAACACTCCATTCATTTTCGTAAGCTGCAATATCAACAGCCCTGCGTGGTCCCCTACGCGATTTGTTTAATTCATATTGGAGGATAGGACACATATTATGAATCTATTCGAAAATGATTCCGTTCGGAATGATTTCGAAAAACACAGGACTAAGATAGGGAAACTATACAAGAAAACGACAAAGACAAGCATAGGACAAGTGACTATCATTCCGAATAGTCACTTGTCCTACGCTTGTCTTTGTCGTTTCCTTGGCGTTTCCTTATCCTTATCCTTTATTTTTCGGAATCATTCCGAACGGAATCGTTTCCGAATAGATTCATAATACGTGCCCTGGTCAGTTTACGCAATCAGGCTTTTTTATTCCCCCAGTTATTTAAAGATTATTGAAACCCGGATTATTTTCACTGGGGGGAAATCAATTCCAAGCTAATCGGACCATCAAACGTTAGCGATGACACATTTATTAGCATAAATGACAAAAAACTTATTTTTAAAAAATATGTTTAACGTAAGCTTTGTATCTACGTTGTTCTACAGTAATGGTGCAAAATATCATATCTACAGGTGGGAAACGTTAGCCGGGACTTTATCGCTTCCAAAGCGATTAGTTTACGCGAGGGACACGTGACTTTGCACAGAAAGCAGAAACACGTTCACGTTGCATTTGTCAATATCAACGTGGCGATTGGTGGTGTTTCTGAAATTCCACGACCTACGTTCTTCCTCGATTACCAACCGATAATCGTACGAGCGTGACGTACACCGCTGATGCAAGTCTCGGTTCAACCTTGGCGAACACCCATACGTTCCGAGCAGTTCTCTCGAAGGAACGCGCAAGGTGAACGATGCACGTTCGCCAGAACGGTTTCATTCTGCTGCCTTACGCAGATCAAGTAACTTTGTACTATAACGAATCTGATAACAAAATTCTATTGCACTATTGTCGAATATTAAAAACTACACGGAAAAAACGGTTTTGTTGAAGTACCTAAAAATTTAGTCAGGTACAGATCAGAAAATAATTATATTGGACGCTCCAAAGTAATTATGTAGGACGCTCAAGCTGTTTGCTAGGATGTTAACTTTTTGCAGCATTGTCATTATGTTTGAGCATCCTACATAATTATTTTGGATTGTTCAACATAATTATTTTCAGATCTGTATCTGACTAAATTTTTAGATACGTCAGTAAAACCGTTTCTTTTGTGTATTATTGTAATTGACAAACATCCCTAGATATAAAATCGAGAGAAAGAAAGGAACTTCAGTTTTATCACCGTTTGCAATTTCAGCGGCATTTTGACAACATTTTGAAGAAATGAGAAATATTAATTTTTTTCTGTAAAATGTACAGCTATTTAAAGAGAATGTGTTTCTCGCGCGAAAGTTTCTGCGAGCAACAGGTGTTGTCTGAAAACGCAACACGTGAATCCTCTCGTGACGGTACATATCGCTTACGCGGAATTATCGTTACTCGTGGTTGGCGAGAAAAGGAAGAAAGGAGGCCTCCGACGAATCCCGGTCTCGTCTAGGCCACGCCATTCTGCTTTCACGTTGTTATTTCGCCACTGCTCGTCTCAAGCGCGGGAATATCGTCGAGCCCGGCTGATTTCTTTGACATAGAAAGGAAAACCCGTCGTGGAGCTCAATGAAGATAATTATATTATCTAAATGAAGAGTATCATGCATTCTTCGACGATTATTTCCGAATCCCGTAGCATTTTGTCGGAGACGCCGATTTCGCGAGATCCGCTGTGTATTTTCTACATTCTTGTCTCAATTCTATCATAATTAGCTCCGCCGTTGGCGATGTCAACGCGAGCAATGGACATATTTCCAATTCACCGTGACATTTTAACATAGTAACGTTGTAGCTGGTTGTATATTCGTATCGCGATTATTAGCTTTCATTCGCGGAGGGAAGCGTGATAATTATCGCAGCAGCTAGAGGTGATTATGCAAAATATTTGCGCTCGCGGAAATGGACAGAGAATAGCTTTCACTAAGCCTGGTCGTTCCTGTCCTCGTTCCCGGTACCGGACAAATTGTTATCGACGCCGCTTATATCAGCTGGTGCAAATTGTCGGGGCGTTATCGGCATCGGTTGCAGATTCGCGTTGAAAAGACTGAGGGAGGCCCGTTCACCTCGTACGCGAGCAGCGAGATTTTTAGCTAACGAGTCGCGTTACGTTGCGTACGGCAACTTTCATTTCAATTTTTTCCTCGCTGTCGGCTAGCTCATTGGTCGATCGTGTCGTTGATCGTTTTTCCAACTCCGCACGACTTACGCGATTGCACAAACCTTCCCTGTCCGAATCTGAATAATCCGTCGAATCGTGCATCGAACGTTTGAAGGGACCGATCGTGAACAATGCAGGGCTTGCACGGGCATTGCTCCGATTTGAATGACAATTGACGTAATTTACCCAGTTTCCGGATACATCTAATGGATTTCTTGCATTAATCTGTCACGCTGGACGGCGAAATGATGCGATCGGATTGCTCAATTGGCAAATGCAATTTCGCCAACATCCTTGCAATATCGAGCAGCCCATAATCGAGAAAGTTAAACCTCTCGTTTGTAAATCATTTCTCAAAATGTTGAGCAATAGATTCTTAAATTAATTTCAATATTTATATCGAACATTCAGTAACGCAGTACGATTATTCTCTATTTAATTTCAAAGTTATTTTATAAATTCTTTATTCCTTGCCAGTCATACACTAACACACAAGTAATGACAACTCCTTCCGTTTATAAACTTGATGGATTTTTAGAGTTAACAAACGAGGTTTAAATATATTCTTTGCTTTCGTGAAGTTCAGATTTAAATCACCAATTACCAATATATAGAAACTTTCAGAAATAAACAAAAGCTGAGAAGTATTTTAAAGAAATACTTGATAAAACTAATACATAAAGTGATCAAACTTGACTGAACTTTCTCTCTCTCGTAATTTTATATCCAGAGATGCAACTCTGGATATAATCAATTACAATAGATATAAAATTTCGTTTTGCTATATCGCATTGATATGATAAAATGTATTGGGTTTATATTGGAAGGTATATATTACTCAACATACAAATACTACTTAACGCGACTTTTGCAACTTGTCTCTGCTGAATATGATCAATATGTCATATTGGCTGCTGCATTGGCCGAAACGTTTTTACTTTCTACATCTATCTTCTTATATAAACTCGCGCAGCGTGTCGCTATCTGAATACGATAAGAGTCGAACGCTTTTCTCGGATGTCGAAAGAAAATCTGCGTGGCATAATAGACTGATTAAATGAATTACGT
Source organism: Aphaenogaster rudis (assembly GCA_003063815.1). Lineage (NCBI taxonomy): Eukaryota > Metazoa > Arthropoda > Insecta > Hymenoptera > Formicidae > Aphaenogaster > Aphaenogaster rudis. Next base: position 99,708 of record NJRL01000452.1, read on the forward strand.
CACGTATTGCGAAACATTGTGTCGCGGACGTTGCATTTTCGCGCGACAAAAGACACGTTGTCGGATTCACCGGTGCATCTTCGTCGATGCATTTGGACAAGACAGGAAGGATACTCGTGCAATACTCGAGTTTCTCCGGATCGTTTCGCGCACAAAGCCGCGTTACGCCATTCAGCGTCTTTAAAAAGCGCCGCGGATTGCGAGTCGCGGCCTTGAAGAGTCCTCCATGCTCGATTCGACGATGATTCCCTCAACTTATCGATAGATTATGGTCATGTCACACTTCGCTCGAGTCGTCAAGAAACGAGCGACTCATTTACAAGTATCACGTTTACGAAATAACTGCATGACCGATGTGATTTCGTATATACCTTGTTAATTTCCATGATTTTTTCACCTAACATCTATAACAGCTGTATTTATGTAAGTTTGCGTTTAAATGGCCGAACTGTCGGAACGTATATTCGCCCGCTTCTTTCGGTCAAGCGGAGTCCGCATTCTCAAATATTATCCGCAAGAGCTGTTTCTCCGCTTGTGTCGGACAAGAATATCGAAGTGAATTCAGGTGCGCGCATTCCTTTCCTCGCGCGCCCAGCTCGCCACGTCACCGCGGTTCTCGAATGAAAGTACAGTGACTATACTTGATGAATATAATGCCGCGTAACATGCTACCGTGCACACGCAGGATAAGTGCTAAACGGATGCCTTTATGCCGGCGGACAAACAGGGATACACGAACAATGTAATCAGCCCGTGCAACTTGGCCGGCAGGATAATGCGCGCATCGCATAAACACGCGCGAAAACTCATTACGAGTAATTCATTATTAAAGCGGGAGCGGCAAGGTGAAAATTACTGCGCAGTCCGTGGATAGCACTGGATCTGTACAAAGCTGAGGAAAATACAATATCTCATAAGTGCGAGATTGAAAATAAATATATTCGATCTCCCAAGTTCGTTTTTTTCCCTCATTTCGATGTAACAATGCAATATAAAATTCATAAAACTGGTTGTTTTATCTTATAGCCACAAATAACACTTCAATTAAAATTTCATGAAAATTACTGCGCAGTCCGTGGATAGCATTGGATCTGTACAAAGTTGAGGAAAATGCAATATCTCATAAGTGCGAGATTGAAAATAAATATATTCGACTTCCCAAGTTCGTTTTTTTTCCTCAATTCGATGTAACAATGCAATATGAAATTCATAAAATTAGTTGTTTTATTTTATAGCCACAAATAACACTTCAATTAAAATTTCATGAAAATTATTGCGCAGTCCGTGGATAGCACTGGATCTATGCAAAGTTGAGGAAAATACAATATCTCATAAGTGCGAGATTGAAAATAAATATATTCGACTTCCCAAGTTCGTTTTTTTTCCTCAATTCGATGTAATAATACAATATGGAATTCATAAAACTGGTTGTTTTATCTTATAGCCACAAATAACACTTCAATTAAAATTCAATGAAAATTACTGCGCAATCCGTGGATGGCATTGGATCTGTACAAAGCTGAGGAAAATACAATATCTCATAGGTGCGAGATTGAAAAAAAAATTCGCTCTCCCAAGTTCGTTTTTTTCCTTAGTTGGATGTAATATGGAACCGGTTTTTTATTTTTAGCCAGAAATAACTTCTATTAAAATTCTCAGATTCCGCTGGTCCTATCAATTAGCGATCTTTCTTCTAAGTGTCCTTGTCCTTTTCGCTTCTACTTTCAAATGTCAAGAAGAAATATCGACAAGTAATTCACTTTCTTCACGTATATCCTCGAGCAGCGTGAATATTTCTCATCTGGAATGTATCTTCCGTTGCACGATTCAACGCGGGCAGGATGTGCGAAACCGTTAAGTCGGTTATAAGTTGTTATCCGTCTCGTCGAGACCGTCCTTCGGAAAATCCGCAGTCTTCGGCTTAAAAATCGTCGGTTGTCATCGGGGCTCATCCTCATCGACGAGGTTTCGTTAATGTTGGATATTTACGTGCGGAGCCTTCCCGTTAATCGACAACTACCTCGCGTGCTCGCCGAGGTCGCGTCCCGTGGAGGCCGCGGAATTATCATCTCGCGTGCGTGCCATTCGCGAGGAGGTATCCGAACGCCTGCGCCAACGTAGGCGACATAACTGTACGCGGCGGTTCTCCCGACGCCTTCTCGCCACCCGAGCGAGAAGGCGAGGTAGCCAACCGGCCGGTCGTCCAGGTCGACGAGTCCCGGAGAATCGCGCGGCTTCCTGACGCGCAAAAGAAAATAACAGAGCATCACGCTGCGCCGCGCCGCGTCGCGGCGCGAGTTCCTCTCGGATGCCACGCATCCACCTTCGTCAAGAGAAGTGGATTAGTGGGTAATCCCCACTGATCGATCTCGAATCGTACGAAACGATCGGTTCACGCGAAAAAATTGACGCGTAAATTTTGAGTAAAAAATGGACTGATAGGAGAGCGAGAGCTAAAAGTGTTCTAACGGAATTGCACTGATAGTTGAGAGGAATTATCAACCTGTGTGAAGTTAGCCCCCAATGTTAAAAAATCAAAATTTTTCTTTTTGCAAACGTTTACCCATCGTTTTCCCACGAATGCCCCGTTGGAATTTTTGTTTGCCCCCTCTAGTTTAAAAGTTATGAGCAATTTAATTTTGGGGAGGCTAACTTCACACTGGCCCTTCAATGTTGAAAAATCAAAAATTTTCTTTTTGCAAACGTTTACCCATCGTTTTCCCACGAATGCCCCGTTGGAATTTTTGTTTGCCCCCTCTAGTTTAAAAGTTATGAGCAATTCAATTTTGGGGGGCCAACTTCACATTGGCACCCCAATGTTAAAAAATCAAAAAATTTCTTTTTGCAAACGTTTGCTCATCGTTTGCCCATGAATGCCCCGTTGGAATTTTTGTTTGCCCCCTCTAGTTCAAAAGTTATGAGCAATTAAATTTTGGGGGGCCAACTTCACACTGGCCCCCCAATGTTGAAAAATCAAAAATTTTCTTTTTGCAAACGTTTACCCATCGTTTGCTCACGAATGTCCCGTTGGAATTTTCATTTGCTCCCTTTTAGATGAATTATCAGGCAATTACTACGTTTACACGGCCCGATTTACGCCAAAGTTATAACATCGATGTACTATCCGATCCAAAATTTTTCTTCTTTTGATCATAATGATTATTTAAATACGAGTCTATTTTGATATTCTAAATATTTGAACCAATCTCTTATAATATATGTATACTAGAAATTGTAGTTTAAGTATCAAAAGAGGCATATTTAAATGATCATTATAACTAAAAGAAGACAAATTTTGGATTGGATAGTACAGCGATGTTATAACTTCGGCGTAAATCGGGCCGTGTAAACGTAGTAACAGAATCCGTAGATCCCGAAAATCGGAATTTCGATAGAATGCCTAATAAGCTCAAAACGAAAGAGTTTTGACTATATATACTAAAATAAATAAAAAAAAGACTCTCAAGAATTAAAATTTTAAATAAAAAAACAATAGGCTATGAGAGTCAACGCGCGATAATTGGAGCGCAGATATATTATAGTATTAAAGTAGGTACATCAAATTATATAAAGCGTACGTTTCGGCTCCAATTCGAGCTATCTTCAGCATATGAATAGTCCTTACTTAGTTCAGGACAGGAATGGGCATTATTTGAGAAATATTTGAAATAAAAGCATTTAAATAGGCATTTTAAATGCTTTTATTTAAAATAGGCATTTTACATTTTATAACTGCTTTTAAAATGGAAATTTAAAATGGAAAAAGCATTTAGAATGCCTATTTTAAATAAACATTTACATTTTATAACTGCTTTTATTTCAAATATTTCTCAAATAATGCCCATCCCTGGTTCAGGAGTATAAAAAATGGAAAGAAGGTGTGTTACTATCCTTATAAATATATAGGTATACTAATATATTAAAAAACTGTTTCAATATCGCGCAGCTTTCAGATTTGAGATGCGATCGTTTCAGATAAAATAGAAGTCACGCCTCGCACGATACGGGCAGATTTTTGTCGCAACTGTCTATTTACACCGATTTACTCTTTCGGAGGGGCATAGTGAACCGCGTGATCAATGGAAGCTCATCTTTCATCTCTATTCTCGCGTAAAAGGACATACACGTCGGCCGCTCGCGATCGGTGCACAAAACTCGTTGAGTCAATGCGCTGAGAATGGGCGCGGCTCGGAATGTCGATCGTACACGGGACGAGATGTCGGGAGATCGAGACGGGAGCGAGAGAAGAGGTGAGGAGAGGAGAGCCGCCCCGGGCCGGCCGAGAGAAAGAGAAAAGCGCGAAGAGGAACGGGATACCCGCGAAATGAGATTCCGCTAACGACGAGATAATCCGATTTAATCGGCTCCGGCTGCTTGGAATAACGATCTCGGTACTAACGTCAAACACGAGAGATGCATAAACGACAAGTTATTTTTTTTAAATTTTCCTCGCGGTAAATAAAAAAAAATATCACGCGGGATTTTCCATCTCTGTGAAAAACGATCGTTAATTGCGAAGCTCTCTGACGAATTTATTGTACAATAATCGTACATTGAATGGAGGATACGCAGCACCTACATGTTGGATGACGCATGGGATGTCCGCGCGCCTGTCATTTAATAATTCCTATTCTTACGCTCGTCCGTAGATATGATTTTTACATTGCGCAGGAAATTACATCAACATCGGAATATTTCGCGTGCGCCGAGCTGCACCTGCGTTTTGCGTAAAGCCGTGGCGTAACTCGCAACGCCAACGGATCAATTTATCCATGTCCCATTAAAAAGCTTCCCAAGCCAGAGCTAAAAACTATAATGCCGTGAAAAAGAATACTCCGAAAGATCTAAATGAGTATTTAATTCGAGAGAAACACGAGCGTTTATAAGTATCTCAAATTTTTTTGTTTCAATCTACTGACAGAAAAGAAAATTGCTTAAACATACGAAACGAGGGCGCGGTCCCTCCGCTTGAGAACAAGCATAAAGTTAATTGCACAAATTACATGATGCAACGACAGACTTTGTCGCGTTGCAATTTTGGTGGCTTTAATTAAGTGGCTTGAATCGACGACTTATGATTAATTGCATTGATTATTTGAGGTGCTTTGTTGACTTCCCACACAGCATGCATATCCAAAAGACGTCCAGAAGATATCCCAAAGACATCTTTAGGCGATAGGATATCTTCGGGATATCTTCTGGACGTCTTTTGGATATGCATGCTGTGTGGGTTGGTACTTTCGTTTCAAAAATAATCGAATTTCCTTATTTAGATAAAGTAGACCTCCCGTAGCGTTGACCTAAGCATTCAGAAGAGTCTGCTATGATCAGGTTAACTGAAGTTTCTTGCTGAGCAGAACCAAACAAAGATAACTCCCACATAGAGCATCCCTCGCCAGTATTCGTTGGCAAATTCCTTAAGTGCCGCTGACATCTTCTCGATTCCACGAAGAACTCGTGAGAACAACGTCCGACTTTCAACGACCCTAGAGGGTAAACTTGACCTTCGACCCGTACATTCACCCACAAGAAGGACGGCGGAAGTCACGGAGAATTCCACTTCCTATCTCCCTCTTCTCGAGGAAGAACGCATTTCTCTTGGAACTTCTAATAGAGATTACGCAATCTCCTCGCTAATTAATGCTATTTTTTCGCTAGTTTCGCTAATTAATAGTAATTTCTATTAATTCTACTTCTAATTATTTGATCGTCATGTATTTTAACTAAGAAAATCCATCGTGTGTAGAATAGTTTTTTATATTCCTCCTTCTGCGTTACGAATTACTACCGTTGTTTCGAAAAAGCAAAGAAATTACGGACATTAACTTGTTTTCGTAACGTATACTTCACCTATTAGGCAAGTGAAAATGTCCCTAAAATGATATTTTTCCTTCTGAGCCTTAGAAGCACAATTGTCCTGTTGTAAAATTAAATGAAGCAAGCCATGAAATGAATCTCCTAATTTGAAATTTTGAATTAATTTAAGTAATAGTCTAGTCTTCAGATGACATAAGTAATTGCGTATTTTGACGCATGCGTTTATTTTAAATATAATTCATGGTTTAAACGGATTGTTTGTGGTTACTCAAAAGTATGATATAATAGTAACAATAATATATGATCATAGAAATTACTATAATGAATCGTTGACTCGTCATATATCAGTAAATACCTGTTGTGTGATCAGAAATGGGATTATAACGATGGCGGAAATTGTACGATATTAGTGCGATACAATTACGTGTCACTACGCGAAAGCAAAAACCGCGAAATTGTCGTTATCAATGAAAATAAGGGGAAGGACTGGAGAAAACCCAAGCATCACGGCTGAGCCGCAGTCCGAGTTTCTTTGTAGCCTCCTTAGCGTCCTTAAGGATGCGGAGGAAGTAGAAGAAATTAGATTCACGAGCACGGGCGGTTGATGACAGCTTCGGCCGCCAGAAGTAACGAGATCCGGATGCGATCCAACTTCGGGCAGGAAGGTGTCCATTTTCATAAATGATCGAAGCCTCCGTTCAGCACGGGGACTATCCGCGTTTGCAGCGGCAGTTTCATCAGAATTTGCATAAGGACCGTGTACCGAGAGCACAGAGCGGAGAGGAGCACGTACGCGGCCAAATCGAATTAGCTTTAATAATGACGCTGATGATGCTCCGCGACGACGAGGTCGCGCAAATCCATCATCAAATCCCACGCTTTCGCAATCCACTTTGATCTTTTTTTTCTCAATGCTTCAGAGATTGCATACATTAATGCAACGCGAGTCCTTGCAAACGGGCAAACAATTTCCATTGTGATGCGTTCTCATAAAGAGATTCTTCAAAGCGCACGTAGAACGTCTCACGACAGAAGTCACGCGTTTTATCTACTCGTTGTCGGAGTCTGCTCTCGCGAGAATACGATAGGACGTCCATATCTTCACAGCTTCTTGTTCCCGTGAATTATCCCGAGATAAAAAGTTTGTCTCTTTCTTCCCTTGAGCACATACACCCATTTATACTTTCAAACGCAGGTGACGCGGAAAGATATGATTGAGTAGAACAAATCTTTTCTTAAATTTTGGAAGTTACAAACGAAGATATGCCACTTTAGGACGCTTTAAAAAGATTAGTTACGGTAGCATCCTGATTGATGCGTCCCAAATTTGGAATGCAGAAATACGTGGTCGTATAAATAAAAGCGAATCTTGAAAAAAAAACAGAGGCAAAAGAATTTGCTTAAAAGTAAAAATATAAGTAGGAACACTTGTGCAATGCATCCATAAGTTTGTAATACATATTATTACACATTGTATTTTATTGAAGTTTATAGTTTATCCAGCTCGCAAATTAAATTGACTACACTTTTATCAAAATATGTGTTATGGCGAATATTGCGTATCCTTTTTTACACGGACATTTGTAAAGTAAATCAAAGACGATTCAATAAAAGCCAATGTGAGCCAACGCCGTTGGTGTCGAGGCGAAACAAATCATTTATTTATTAAATGTACAATATTTATTTATTAAATGTACAATAAGAATATACAAATACAAGAGGACTCAAATTAGAGTCGAAACGTTTACTTTGTATTTGTATATTCATATTGTACATTTAATAAATAAATGATTTGTTTCGCCTCGACAACGGCGTTGGCTGACATTGGCTTTTATTGAATCGTCTTTGATTTTATATCTGAGAGCCTTACTATTATTAATATTTAGTTCTAAAGTAAATGTTACATTTTTTTGTTTTAAAAGACTATCTCTACGGATATAAATTAAAGTTAACCGGTGTTTAATTAATTTTGTGTTCAACAATTAGAGAACAAATCGAATTTCAGTTTAGCTAATATTTACGAAAACATCTCGGCATGGAAATACACTCGAACTTTGAATGGATCACCTGATATCTTTATTAATGTTTTTCCAAGTATTCTTTTCTATAAATAAGGGAGCAAAGTGATTCACATTATCAAGTGTTCTTCCATCTTTCGTATCTTTCTCGTCTCGCGTACCAAGGTACCAAGCGCGATCTTGGCAGACAGGATCGATGAAAGGACGCTCCTCTCGATGTCAGAATCGGATACGAACCTGGATCTGAGCGCGCTTGACCTCGGTGTAGAGCCAGTTGTCCGTGGAGAAGGCGATCGCCAGGAGGGCAGTCGCGATTATACCGGTTATGGTGGCAAGGGACAGCGTCACCGCGGAGCACGGCATCTTGATATTTTATCTCCGGTATCTTCTCTCTTTGTTTCTCTTTCTCTTCTTCTTCGTCGTCGAGTGCCCTCGGTCTCTCTTTCTCTCTCTCTCTCTCTTCCTCTCTTTTTTTCTCCCGTCTCTTCCGTTAGCTTCACCTCGCACTCAACGCGATTACGTGGTGGTTACTGCTACCGACTGTGGGCATCAGCGCGCACGAGGAAGAAGAAGCTATCACGAAGCGCACCACGAAGAGAAGAACTGGACCACGCTTCGGCGGATATTGGAGAACGCGGGCGCGCGGCTCTCTCGATCCCGCGGGAGCACCGGGGGATAAAAAGGAGGTCGGCGGCGAAGGGGTCGAGGGGGAGGTTCGACTGGCCTCCGGATGTAATATCCGCGTACTTCACCGTCCTTCAGGATGCGCGCTTCGCCGCGATGCACATCACACCACCATTCCTGTCGCAACGGCAACGATACTAACGGCTCGACTCCCGACTCACCTCGAAGGAAAGCCAGCCGGAGAGCCGGCCGAGAGAGCAAGGAGAGAGAACCGGACCCCAGGTGGGGATGGACTCGTAGCCTCGGGCAGGTATATTACCTGCGTTTTACCCACAGCGGTGCTCAACGTATGCGACCTGCCGCCGTTGCACCTGGCGCCGGGGACGACGCGGGAGGGTGTAGGACCGTCAAGTCTAGTCGCAGGAATTCCCGAGGACATCGTCGGGGAGATCTCGATGCGCCATTCAACGTTGCCGCGGAGACACATCTATTATCTAACGCGTTTAAAACGAACACGATCGCAACGTGTTCTGATTTTCGATGCTGTAACACCTGAAAACGATCGCTTTCTTCACGATGAAAACGCGACGCTTGATACGAGATAGATTTCTACAGCATGGGAGATCGAGTTCTTCAAGATTATACTTGTCTCGAGTCTTGTTGCTACCATGGTCTGCCATTAAAGATCCAATCGAATCGTTAGCCTTTCTCTCTCTCACTTGGGTTTCCTTAGGATTTCTCATGAAGTATATATTCCTACAACCGCAATTTCAATAACAGTAGCTGTTGGAGCAACACAGATTTCGTGCATCAATACGGAGATATGTGTTTACATGCCGATTTGCTTGGTCGTCGTCACATTCATGAAAATCTGTTTGAGAGTCGAAGTAAAAGCTTAGGAAAGTCAACGAAATGAGAACAGTTTCTTCGAGGCTGTGTACCTGCCGTCCACGAACCGCTCCTGCCTCGTCCCTGTAGCGAACGATCCCACCACCTATTGTGAGATGAAGTCGGCGTAAACGCCAGGGAAAAGCGTAGGATTCCTTGCATTCTGTGAACTCTCGGATCGCTCGTGATTTCACAGGGTGTCACCGCTGTTGTGAGATCCAGAAGCCGTCGTTCTTTGCTTTCGTAGACGCTATTTATTTCTTAAAAGGAAATGTGCACATTCGTCACGATCGTGATCACGCAAGAAAATAGGATCGCGAAGTTATATCGCGAATGGGCGTTTTGTCTATTCTCGAAATTGACGAATTCCAAAACTCGAATCAGGATAATTTTGCTACCCACGTGTAAATTTGAAAATTTGTAGATATATTTGAAAAGGATTGCAATTTAATCTTTGGAAAGTAAAGTTGCGAAATTTAATAAAGTCACTATTAACAGACAAACTATGATATCATGTTTACTCAGCGAGTAACTAAATGGAGAAATTCATAAAATTAATTTTTAAAAATTTTTTGCGATTTATTACCTAATACCTTTTGGATTGAGGCTCTTTATCTCAAAGCGCAATATTAAAGTATGAAGTTTATCCATTTGGATTAATTTTATTTAAAAATACATTTTCTTTATTTTTCAATTTTCTTTATAATATTAAATATATGAGAGAAAGAAAACATATGAAAGAAAACATATGAGAGACAGAATATCAAAAATACACAAAATAAGAAAATTTCTAGGTGATAAAATTGCTGCACATATACAGGTGTTTCAGAATTGCACGGCACTATTTTAGGGAAATATTTTCTAGGTCAAAATAAACAAAAAAGTTTATATAAACATATGTGTCCCAAACTAGTTTATTAGTAAAATATTAAAAAGTAAAGATTATATTTAACAGTAAAATATATTTAAAGTATGTTTTCGAAGTGCAGCTTCCATTATGTGATTTCTTAATTCTTCTTGCGTGCCAATAAGTCTACAATAAACTAAAGACTTCTACAAATCTTCGAAGATATTCCAATACGAGATTGACAGGGAATATGGTTTATGCATGATAGTGCACCAGCCTACTTTTTTCAACTATTTAAATACTGCATACAGTAACCACTGGATTGGTCGAAATGGACCCATTAAATGGCAACCATGATCGCCCGATCTAACGCCGTTAGACTATTTTCTATAGGATTGAATAAAGTCTTTAGTTTATTGTAAACTTATTGGCACGCAAGAAGAATCAAGAAATCGCATAATGGAAGCTGCAGCAACCATCAGGAATAATCCTGATGCCATAAGGCGTGCCACAGAAACATGAATTCATCGTGCTGAATGCTGCATTCAACAAAACGGCGGCCACTTTGATAACTTCAAATGTTTTACTGCAAACATAATCTTTACTCTTTAATATCTTACTAATAAACAAGTTTAGGATATATGTTTATATAAACTTTTTTATTTTTACCTAGAAAATATTTCCTTAAAATAGTGCTGTGCAATTCTGAAACACCCTGTATAAATATACGTATATATACATACATTATAAAATTATTACAATATAAATATCTTATATATAAATGTTTTTAATATAAACATAACTTGATTTTTAATGTCTGATAAATATCGCAATTTCATGAAATATATTAAGATACGTTAATTGTACTTTAAAATGGAAGGATCATAAGGTGTACCCTGGAAAGGCGATCCTTTCGCGTTCCACGCCTGCTTCAAAGTGGCCTCCATCTTCTATAAATGCAATCATTTACAAATTATTAAAATAAGTATTCAACACTTTATATATATATATATATATATGCTAATTTGATAAGATATGAACAATTACAATTTGTTCAGATGTCGGTTTGCCTAAGATCTTCTGTTGATGATTCCACATCAATTCCTGCACTTTCATTTGCTCTTCTGGCGCCATATCGTCAAAATTTTTTGCACAGTCAATCTTGTTTAAGTCAATTTTCGGTTCATCAGCTATTAAGGCTTCCCACCATTTTTCCATAGCCTTTTCAAGATGAATCTATAAAAGTAGAAATGAATAAGTAGTCAGATACATTTGACGATATTCCAGAAAGTTAAGTCGAATATGTCTTATATGTAGTGGACGCACATTAATATGTTTCCCAGCTTCAATGCTCCATATAGATTCATCTCTTCGAATTTTAAAACTAAGCTTGCCATTGAAAATGTTGTCCCATTCAGAATCTGCCAATGAAGGCTTTCCACTAATTTTAATCTCGTTTGAGCTTATGTCGACTTTGATCGTATCTTTGGATGCTTTTATATGTTCTGGTATTTTTACAAGTACATCCAAATCATTGAGAGTCTGGGTCCAAACGTAATTTTCTCTTACAGCTCCATTGTAACTGTCTGACATATGATCTGTCTTGAACGATCGCACGGAGGATGGTTTAATATTGTCAGATTTGTTACAAGAATCGATTTCAATTTCTTGTGCTACCGATGATATGAGTCTGCAATTCTCATTTTGCGTCAAAACTGATCGATTTGGTTGTGGTGTACTGCTGCTGTTTGTAATATCGTTTACAGACGATGTCGTTTGTAAAGACAACACAGTGTTCTTCCACTTGTACATAGTATTTAATACGAGTTTCTCCGCTATTCCCGGTGGGAAGCCCAACTTCTGCTCCCCGTTTGTTTCAACATAAAAGTCTGTGCTGATATTGCAAAACGTTATGGTGTAAAAATAATTTTATTATTTATAGTATTGATACTTTTGTACTCACCATCTATATAAAAATCCAAAAAAGGCGTCCAGGAAATTACTGATGTTTTTCTCTTCACGAAGTATGTGTAAAAACGTTTGATCGTGATCGGATCCCATAATTGAACAAAGATGAAATCCTACAGATACTTTGCGTATTTCTGCCAATTGTCGACAGTCGAATATGTGGAAAGAGCAAATAGTTGGATTATTCGCTTAAAAAGATTCAATTATTTCGAACACACTCGGGTTTCTGGAACCGGTCCAAGTTTCTAAAAATGTTTACGATAACCTATACGGTTCAGCAACACGTTGTATGCTGCAAATAATAAAGCTGGTACACATATCGCATACACTTGACAAAAGTCTAGTATATTTTCTTGAAGTCGACTATTATATGCGACTTGTGCCGCAGAATGCAAATTCGTGCGAAAAATCGTAACTCGCTTATTTATTTTTTAAAATATGATCTAAAAAACGTCAGGTAAAGCCCGTATCAGACTATGGATTGAGATTGGGATTGGATTGGAATATGACCAATCAAAGCTAAGCTCACTGAACTTGTTATTGGTTTTCTTTCTTCCGATTGGTTAAATTCCAATCCAATCCCAATCCATAGTTTGATACGGGCTTAAGAGCGACATGAAGTCTGTTCTTTCAGTTCTTTGTAGTGCCATTACATTTTCTGCACTTAAAATGAAATAGGTATGTAAGTAATTATGGGCCAATTTCACCAACAACGGTTAATTTAACCGGACGGTTATTCCATTGGAATTGACCAATCGCATTTGTCGTTAAGCAAAATTAACAAATGCAATTGGTCAATTCCAATGGAATAACCGGCCGGTTAAGTTAACCGTGGTTGGTGAAATTGGCCCTATATGTTTGAGAAAAGAGAAGGAAAGCGATAAAGTGTAAAGCCTTGTGTCCACGATGCTAGAAATCGGTCCGAGATCTCGGCCGGAGAGAGAATTGACCATTGACCAATCGCATTTGAACAATTCGAGCAACTGATCAATGCGATTGGTCGATTCTCTCTCCGTCCGAGATCTCGGACCGATTTCTAGCATCGTGGACACAAGGCTTTAACAAGTATCATATAGGCTATGATCCACTTGATGCTACAAATGCTCCGAAATATTTTTTGATTGGTCAATTAGTAAAATTCGTTCTTCTGATTTGTCAGGCAAATGCTTCGAAGCATTTGTAGCATCAAGTGGATCATAGCCATAATCTATCTGAATCTATTTTGTCCTAATTGGTTGAATTCTAATTTCCAATTTGCAATCTTCAATGCGTAGTCTGATACGAGCTTTATATCTTCTACATTTAAAACAAAAAATATATAAGTAAAATAAAAGGTTTGAAAGTTCAATCAGAGAGAAGGCTGAGG
>NJRL01000452.1:113930-164165 GCA_003063815.1 Aphaenogaster rudis
CCTAAAAACTGGGCCGTGTCGACTGTCGTGTCGTCTCTCAGCCTTCTCCAGCCTTCTCTTCTCTCTGTTTGACGGTCCCACGAAAAAGGCCGGGATGGCCGCTCTCAGGCTGGCTTCACATGGAGCGTACTTTGCGTATCGCGTAACTTGCGCCAGCCAATCACGCATTGTTGTTAGCTTTCCAGTAGATAATAAAACGGAATTGCGGATTTGTGATTGGGTATGCAAGTTACGCGATACGCAAAGTACGCTCCATATGTGAAGCCAGGTCGCTAGGCCGCCAGGCTCAGGCTTCTCTCTGGTTCAACTATAAAAAACAAAGCTATTATATAAACCGTTGACAAAATGTAAAGTCTTAAAGACATCTTTAATAAGACATCTGTGGACACGCGTGTTGTCTGGATTATTCTGGATAATTGTTCGAATATTGTTGACGGTCGAAAAATTTATATCGACAATCGATAATATCGATACTCTTCCATTATTTCTAAGCTCCTGGATCCCATTAATAATCACGAAAATTTACCCAGGGTTGATGGATCTTTAATAGTATTTTTAGATTTTTAATAGTATCTTATCAGCGTATAAACACATATGCCTATTTCATTCTCTACAAGATGGCGCGCTTTTCGTTTAACATCTGACTCTCGAAGTGCAGGAAAAGCGCGGCGCACGTGCGCGGGACGATCAGCTGATCGGGACGCGCCGCGCGCCCCGCCTGGCGGACGACGGCGACACCAACGGCGTGGCGAGAAAGAAAGACGTGTACGAGGCGGCGGGGGAGTCTTCGCGCACGGTATAAAACTTTCCTTTGTTATTGTGGGCGCATCGTCGTCGTCTTCCTCCATCGCCGCCGCGGCCTTGCGACGTCATGTGAAACATGTAATCGCGGGCGGGAATCGTGGCTCACTTACGTAACGCGCGCGGGTCGACGCCGGCTGGAAAGCGGTGGACTCCTCGGGGAATCCCTCCGCCCAGGTGAGGTTAGGGCTCGGGAACTTCATTCCTGCGACGTATGCTCCTTTGTGTCTCCCCTGGGGACCGCGATGAATTGAGCATGCTTACGCATCTATGTCACCCTACGCGCCTTTGTCCTTCGCGAACACTTGGTATATTCAGATACAAAACGAATCCTAAATGACTACATCGTTGCGATTACAGGAATTGTCTCGGTTTCCCCGATGACAATGTCGTTTCTGATCTGAGAAACGAGCGTACGAGATCGAGGTCGTGTTACGTTATTGGGCGTTACTTGATTAGCAATAAATAGGATTTAAGTAAATCATTAATTGTATCAAAGACTCTCCGCGCGAATTCTTTTAAACAGTAAGAAAGGTGAAAAGAGAGAGAGGGGAAAGAGGAGAGAGAGAGAGAGAGGGAGGGAAGGAGGGAGAGAAAGAGAGGGAGAGAGAAAGAGATATTGCGAGGACGCGAACGTAATGAAATCTCTAAATTACTTGAATCCTAACGCTGATCTAGTACCTATTGCAAATTGTTTGCAGAAGTAGCGATTTCTGTCTGATTTCTAGATATACCATGTAACTTTTTGAGCAGTTGTTTATCCATTGTTCTGGTTTTTCAGGGACGTGAGAGAGATTTTATTATTCATGACGACGTCGGATCTTTCAAGGGAGCAATCTTTCATTTAGTTGGTGAGTCATCATCTTGGTTTTTGATTGCTCGACTAACGAGCAAATTAATTCAGTAATTAATGCGCAGACGAAAAGGAATCATATTTTAACGGCACTAATTGTAATCATAAATGTGTGTAAGATTTCTAAATGCGATGAAAAATTCTTATTTTTTTTAGAGTATTCACCGATCAAAAATATTAATTAAGAGCTTTATTTATGTTTACAAGCAATCTAATTTGCATGCCTTAATTAGCGTCAACTTTGTCGATTATTCGGGTATTTGACGTTATTACGTTTTTAAATTTTTATTTTAAACGCGAAAAGTTTGAGAAATTGCAAGAAAAAGAGAAGATAAAGTTTGATAAATTATAATTATTGTGAATACTTATTATGAATTAAAATATCGCGCAACTAATCAGACATAATAATTAATTGATGTAGTTGATTGATGGGGTTTTCTTGTAACTATTGATAACTATTTATCATATATAGTTTGCAAATAATTACCTGACAATATGAGGTATTGTTGCAAAAATTTGATCGGATTAACGATCGCGTTAAAACAACCTATTTATGTAAAATTAGCGCCTGTACTAGCGCTTCGTTCACGTGGAAACGTGAACGCAACGTCATCGTGGTCGCACACGTCGAACGATGTATCGATTGCATAAATGGAATGTAGATAAGTTTCAAGGAAATTGCATAATACGATTGGTATTTACGCTCTAATCGGCAATACATTAAATCGATGAGCATGATCGCCGGCAGATATGTATTTGTACGAGCGTTTGCTCATACTGTACGTCGATTGATTGATATGCAATCGATTGCAAAATGTCGAGTGCAAGTCTGGTGCGCAAACGTCACTAAAGAAAACTGAAAATGATTTAGCAAAATTAGTAAGTGCAGAATTAACAGTTTCGAATATCTGCCATTTAATGTCTAGAAAAACACAGACGTAGAAAAACAGAATGCTAAAGGAATCGTTGGCTAAAAGGCTTCTAATAATTATTTATTATATAGAATATATCATTGTAAAGCAGTGAATATTTTTTAGGTAAAAGATACTTCTCGCGCTTGTTAATATTTTCCAAAATTTTACACTCGAACGTCGAATTTTTTTTATCGCAAAATAAGTTAGAAAAGTATTTGCACTCCTTTTGGACAAGGCAGATCGCTTTGCTTTCAAGATCGCGACATAATTGTAGGTACGCAACCGTTTGTCGCGTTCGCGCTCGGAACATAATTTGAGAACCGCTGGTTCATGCGAACCTTGCGTGCCGAATACGACAAAGCTTGCCGAGCGATCGTATGTAAATATAAATCGGTGACACACAGCTCTAGTTACACGTCGAAATCATAGGCGAATTGGTAATACACAATTCCGTCTGCCGCGAAGGAGAATGTCGCACCAAGACGACTCATCGTCCGAATCTAGGGCTACGTCTCCAAAATGGAGCATGTCTTGGCATCCTAGGTCGTGGTTCAACTCTAATGCAGACCCCGATTTGGTAAATAGTTTCGTAACTGATAATTTTTCCAAACAAAATTTCCAAGCAAAACACGCCGGGCTGATAGCATGTCGCTCTATTTCGAGCCACTAGCGAGATAAATTCCCTTTGTCTTGTCGATAATTTTGGGTATTTGAGGGAAAGTGAAATAAATTTTACCGACAAGAAAAACAACATTTCGCATATATTTCCCCGTATACCCGTTGAGAGAAGCAAATAGGTCGCGAACTTATTGGATCGTACATTTCTCATATATTGCACGTATACAAGATTGCTGAATTATTGTTATCAATCAAGGTTTTCTCGATTTATATGCTATTTCTCTAGGTATAGCGGGTATTATTATACCGTTTTGCGTGTGGAAAATAGTTTTGCGACAAGTAATATTTCTCATTATCTTAATTTTAATTATCTTAATTATCATATTTCTCTGAAACAAGGAAAGGTTGCGTGCCTGCCCTTTTCTTTACTTAAAAATTGCTGCCCGTGTTTCTCATTAAAACTTTGTAACTAAAACAAAATTAATAATTTTAAATTTATGATTAACTTTCTTTCATATACGCAGATTGCGAAAAGTTTGTTGCCATCTTGTACCGGTATGATTTAATCAATCTTCTTCTTCATCTTCCTTTCTTTCTTTATTCGGGCAACGGATTTTCGTCGTCTTGTAAACACGCTGGCAAACATTTACATCGCGCATCTCTCGTACCCTTCATTCTAGCTGTAAATATTTGCAATGCTACATTGTTCATTGACATTTGTTTAGTCTGGCACAGCTGATGCATTTAGCGATCAGCTGTTCGTACTCATAGTCAGCATGCAACTCTCGAGTTGTCGATTATTCATTCTAGCATCATGCGGAATAAACAAAACACATTTCGAAAACTTCGACCAACCTTGGAATGAGATTTCTTTGACAGTTTGACAGTAATCCTGCCAAATGCAATATCTAAAGATGCTCTGCAAATAAGAGACTGAAATAGTTGTTAAGAAATAGAATGATTAGTGCTTTATACAAAATTTTACACGAAAAATTTTTTAGGTCAATATCTTTTTATCATAATTTATACATTTAATATATTTATTATATGTGTGATAAATAATTTATTGTATTCATTAGATTGGATTAAAAGACATTGAACGTATCGCAGCTCATATTCTTATCGCACATTCAGGTTTCGTCTGCGTGATTATTTTAGACACACATAAATACACGATCTTCATAATTATTAAATGAAACGTTAAATGAAATTGCTACATTTAGCATCAAAATGTGCGGTGAAAATGAAACAGCAGTATTCAAACAGCTCTATGTAAATATTATCATTAGCATTCTCGCTACAGATCTACCGTTAGATGTGACTCTCATTTTGTTGGTGTTAAACGCAATCTTATCTCAATGTTTAATAAGTGACCTTTACGAAGACGAACATACCAAGTAAGATGCTTCATAACGGTAATAAAATGATTATCATATATTAAATATGAAAATTTATTAACAGACCAACGTCGTGCCAAGATACAGATATTTTCTAAAAAATACATCGGGACGTTTAACGTTATAGAGGTAAAGAAGGGCAACGTCTTCCTCAACGTTCTCCTACGTCCTCCTACGACGATGACGTCGTTACCGGTGTGTGTTTCCCTCTCCTTCTTTTCGCACCACCTGGCGAACGGGCCGACCCCGCCGTCCACGTGGACGGATCGCCCACACGCGAGTGTTAGGTGTTGTTGCCTCGGTCAATTGTTCTCTCGGCCGCAGTACGCGAAGGATGTTGCGCCGCTCGGCATCGGCTTCATGCGAGCGCCGAGCGAATCAGCCGCGCGGTCGAACTATCAATTCGCGATCCTCTTCGTCCTGACCGTCCTGGTTTCGCCATACAGTGCTCAAGAGACTTTCGTCGTACGCATATTTCTCACGCAATAATGTTGCTCAGCGAAGAATGTGAAGAGCAAATTGAAAAATAGCACAACGAATAAAAAACTAAAATATAGAATTTGATAAATAGAAATTAGAGATTAAATGATTATTGTGTCTGTCGATGTGCAGTGATGTATATTTTGTGATGACAGCAGTGTGAATTTCTTTCTAGAAGTAAGATTAGTAATTATTAATGGTGTTTCTTTCGTTAATGAAATTTATGTATTGATGGAAAGGCATATAGTTTGAAAGGTGATATACCTATATATATAGATTCTTGCGATACGATGCGTCATTAATACGAGATCCTTCGAATCAGGAAATTTCCAGTGATCGGGCATGAATAATCACACAAGAGAAGATTCTTGTTAAGGAATGCTTTTTATCGGTTCTACAACTCGCGACATTTTTGCAAATTGCGTGACGTCAGGAATCGTGACGATCGTGACTAACGACGTGACGTACCGTTTCGTTTAGCAAATGATTAAAAGCCCGAGTCTTCGATCCTTGGCCTCGATCTACTTTGCCGTAGTTTATGATGACTATTCCACTGCGCCCTTAGACTAAATTGACGGCAGGAGTTCTCACGATCGTTTTTATAACTTCCAGACAAGCGGTAAATTTGCGTTTGACTTTTGCCACACTTGCCGTTATAACGATGACTGAAAGATATCTCATTATCCTCTTTGCAAATTTATTGCTTTAAGAATATAATTCATAATTAACGTTCTTGCAGAGCTAGCAATTACGTCTCTATTTGCGAAGATTGTTATCAAAGCGTTTCTAATCTTTGATGGGATGATAAGTCTCGAAATTATAATTTCGTAATTTTAATACCTCTCGATTTTATTTGTCGCAATTACTAGGTCTAATGATGAGATATTTTTGGGCAAAGATTTCAAAGCTAAGTCATTTCACAAAATTGATCTATTGGCATCTTTGCGAAAAAAATAGGTAGTGAAATAAATAATAAGGAAGTAAGCAATAAAATAGATAAAAAAGTTATGTAGACTGTTTAACGAAAACGACGTCACACATTCAGCCATTTAGCGCTATCACACGGACATTATTTGCAAGTCAGCGGTATAAATTTCTACATTTCTTGTGCTTCGGACTTCTTACTGTTCGATCGTTTTCCTGTTCTATATATTCGCGACGCGTGGCCTGAATTCACCCGATTTACTTCTCGCAGAACACTCGATGGGGAGTAGCGCGAAAATAATTCGCGGCATACCAGCGGGGATGTCAATGTTTTCGATGAAATAACTTGTCATTTTGTATCCTAAAATAAAATCAAAGCGACATTGCTCCGAGAAGACGTCATCTGTATAACGAGCCTTATTCCGTAATGCGCTTCACTGTCTCATTTATGTAGTTTCTGCATTTTCGAAGAATTTAGCGAATCAATGCTGTCTTATACACTTACAATTAGCATAAATATTTCACTGTTATAAATATATATAATTATATATATATATATATATATAAATTGCTTAAGCAAGTAAAGTAATAAAAAATATATATTATAATGTAAGATTTTTAATTGACATTTTTTAAATTTAATGTAATTTAATTTGTTATAATTTTGGGGCTGATAATACAGTAGAATATTAAAAATATCTTAATAAAATGAAACACCATAATAAAATGAATAATAAAATATAGACCAAAAATATTTTACACACGTTGTCAGATGCAGAAATGTGACTGCTTATCAGGCACTCAAAAAAGAAGCGATAGGTGTCGGGCTGAGATGATAAATAACCGACAAAGCGAAGATAAACCGTGCAAAAACGTTGGCAAACACGTTCACTCACGCATATTTACCTTTATTTTCCTCCCGGTAGTGCAGCAGTGAAAGCGCGAACTCTATAGCGCGCGGATCAGCTGATCCATCGATCCTCTCGTGTGATCGATCCTCGCGTTGATCGGTCCGATTATGCTTTATCCTTGACTTGACAATTCTTTAGAGTCACCCGTTTAATCGCGACTTTCAATCCATCAGTATCGCGTCGCGAATTATCGCGCGCGTTATTGATCGTTTGCGGTAATCGCTGATTGATAATTTCTCGACATTTTTTTACGCCCGTACGCATATTTGGAGTATATATTTATTATCGCAGAAGTAATAATTATCGTATTGAAAGTTATTATTTTATATCGAGCGATCGAAACCCTATCCGTCCATCATGACACAGACGCAACAATCGTAAAAAGCGGCGTCCTCCTTTATTGCTCTGCTGCATGGTGACAATTGTTATCTTTACCACGAGAATGCCATCGACAGTCATACGTAAACACGAGAGTGTAGTTTGTCCGATTTTTTCGAAGAACTCGATGTAATTGGTGACAGTGTGAGATACGCGCACGTCTAATCTAACATAACATAAATTTTATTACCAAACACTTCAAGAATATCTAGATAAACAATCCCAGACTTACTTTCAGACTTATTGCTCCATCAGTGAAATATCTTTCATTTATTTTGTCGCCTCAATGGTGCAATGATAAGACAAAAATTATTGAAAGTAACAAAGGGGGGAATCAAGTTTCGATTTAATATATAATTAACTAACCGATTTAAAAATAATAAATAGGAACGTGCAAGATAATTAATGGCCTGTTATAGTATCACAACCGCGAGATTAATATCATCGTCACGAGCCTTGAAGATGATGCTTTCCTTGCTTCTTGAGCTTGTACCAGTTACGGCTTTACGCGACTGATACTCGTGTGCAATTTTACGTAAATGCGATAGTCACGATGACATAGTGACCGCACTACAAACGATATCACGTACTACGCATCCTCGTAGCCTTGAGAATACCGAGAAGAGAGTCAAGGAAACGATTGCAGTGGACGATTAGTCCTGCGTTCTTGTTGCCGTGAGCGAGTAGCGATTTCGAGAACCGACTTGGCACGGCACAGACGTCGCGACGCGCTCTCTTCGCAATAAATTACGGCTCATCGAACGTGCGATTAATCAAGCAATTATGAGAGTTAACGGAGGTGAACGCGTCTGGTGCAACGCTATTATTTAAAGTGTGACGAACGTGAAACGGTGCCACGTTGCAAATATCGGGAATGACTCCTCCTCGCGCCATTCCGAAATCGTGGCTCATTCGCAGCGCGAATAAAGAGTGCGAATTTAAATAGGACATTCATCGATTCCGCGACGATCGCGAGTGGTGAATGATTCTTTTACATTGAAACGATCGTTCGTCGAGAAACAATTGTTCTCGAAATGTCGCATTTGCGAACGAAAAGCAAAGTGCTCGGTGACAAGACCTACAAGCACGTTACTGGAACGGGAGAATGTCGCAGAAATCAATTTTCTCTGTTGAAAGGACGGCCTCAAAACATCGTACATCGTCTGGAGCATCGGTTCCATGAGGTAACTTTGCTTGGAATATTACGCAAATGCTCTTCCGTAAATACCTCGTTGTCACGTAACAAGAGTTGTTTGTACGAGAGTTATTACATTCAAAAAATTTAGTGATGCAATTATATATTTATTTATAGAATATTAGTTATCTAGTTAAATATCTAATGCAAGGGTACACGAAATATAGTAATTTGCGTATGCGTGACAATAAATTCTTTTTTTTTTCTATCGATCGTAAACACGACAAGTGATAAACTGTTTTACACATGCGAGTCTTATTGATAATGCCGACTGCCATAACAGGAGCTTAAGTATGCAAGAAGTATAAAAAAGAACAAACGAGCGACTTTTCTACCTCGAGGAATCCAATTATCGCGTGTTCTCGCGCGTCCGCTAAAATTATTGTTGCTACGTGCCGAGATAAATCGCGCGTTGCGCGCAACGAACGCCCGTGTCTCTCGTCAGCAGAACGCGGCATGCGAACGTTGTTTCGTGTATTTTCCCGAGCGACCTATTCTCTATTTTCTGTCGCTGAATGGGTCAAAGCTACGTCATTCATATTATCGCGCGGAGTCACGTATAGGGTTCTTTCGTTTTGGCAGCGGCGCTCTCAGAACGGCGCGAAACACGCGACTCTCTCGTCTAACAGCGTCTCTCCGTCGACGTTGATGACTGCCGCGTTACACTCTGCGCTTTCACCATATAAAGCCCAGTCTACAATGACTGTAGTAAGCCTTTAGCCTTTTGCTCGAAGCAAAATAATTTCTGGCAAAAAGCATTTCCCGCGCTGCCTTAAGCCCTAAACTTAACAGTTGGGATTTGATCAACTCCTGAAGTTTAAGGATTACGACTGAAGCAGCGCGGAAAACGCTTTTGGCCGAAAATTATTTACACGGAGAAAATTTTATATTAAAAATTACTATGTATGGCGGCAGCCGTGGACCATGCTGGAATTATAAAAATTTTTACTGTGTTTTCACAAAAGAGTTTAATAATTATTAATATAATAACATAGTAAAAATTTTTATAATTCCAACAATGGTCCACGGCTACTACCATACATAGTAATTTTTAATATAAAATTTTTTCCGTGTAGTTTGAAGCAAAAGGCTTACTACAGCCATTGTAGACTGAGCCTAAATCGAAGCGGCGTAACAAAGGCTGCCGTTCTGTTGATATGAATATCAATCGCGAAGCGATTTGCACGTGGTCGGGATCACCTGTGTGAAGTTAGCCCCCCAATGTTGAAAAATCAAAAATTTTCTTTTTGCAAACGTTTGCCCATTGTTTGTCCACGAATGCCCCGTTGGAATTTTTGTTTGCCCCCCTCTAGTTCAAAAGTTATAAGCAATTCAATTTTACGGGGGCCGGTGTAAAGTTGCCCCTCCCCAAATTGAATGCCGGGGGCTAACTTCACACAGGTGTCTTACTTTAAACATGAAAAAATAGAAATAATTGCTTTTTGTATACTTGCTACTGTGTTTTCTTGTATTTTTCAGCATTAATTGTGCATAGAATCAAATTTTATTCTTCTAGAGAGAAACACATAATTAATCAAAATAATGCCGTCGCATTGTTTCAAGTGTTTATCATCTTCCATATGGTGCATCGGTCTCCTCTTCGCTTCGGTTATGCAGCCGCAGGTTTATTTTCGGTTAGAAATTCGAGATTGTGCCAGTGCACGCCGCGAGTCTTAGGTGCGACACTGATTAATGAGTCTCCGTTCTTTTCTCGACATTGCCCAAGCCTTGCCAAATCTCTCATTATCATGATTCATAAACATTAGACGCTTCTCGCCAAAATAGGTCGTGGTACAGGATGTCCGGTTCAGACTGCAGACGTTACGCGAGCGACTTTAATTAAAACTATTTTCTAACTAATCGCGAATTGGTCGAGACGACTCGTCACAGATTCCATCTAAAAATATTCCGTTTGCGTCGCATTCCAGTGTAATTTTAGCGAATTATTATTTTGAAATGCGACGAGACGCATGACGCTGCGACGCGACTTTATTAACGAATAACGTATCATCTTCCTTCTAATTGTAACTTCAGCGTCTATGTAATACAGAGAGATAAATAACGTCTTCAGAATTAATGATCCTCTGTAATTCTAGGAAGATAAGATCGCCCTTTGAAATCGTACAGTGTTCATTTCGATCCTCTCTTAATTTCTGAACGCTTTTAATTAACTTTTTCCTTTAAAATGAAAAAAGTAATTTTCTAAATTACGATTTTACAATAGTACATTAATTTCTCTTTTCTCTGTTATTTTTATCTTTCATAAACATTTATTATGCAGCTGTGCATCTTGTTAAAGGAGAATATAGTTGATAAAAATGAATGCTAATTGATATTAATGCTGGAATACCGCACACTGAGAGAAAAATGTATAATATTTGGAACTATAATGACATAGTAAATGATTATTAGTTAGGAATATCATTTTTATAGTAAGTGTTACCATTTATGTTGGTGACAATTACGATATAACCATAGTATAAGTAACCCATGTAAAATTTTTACCAATAATTATAATTATTTGAAGTAAAAATATAGCAAGATAGAATATATGGAATGGGTAAGAGAAATTAACCGTTTCATATAGTCAATTAGAATATTTGGCAAATATTGGTACAGGTAACTATATTCTTAGCATGCTTTACTATACACATGGTAATAATAACAAAGCAAATATGATGACTATAAATTTCTGTTTACTCTGCTATATTTTGCAAGTTTAAATGAACTATAAAAATATGATAAGTCTTTGGTATTTATAAGATAAGTCTTTGGTATTTATAAAAATATGTTTAAAGCCAAAACTCACTATAAAATATAGTGAGATTATTGTTAATCCAACTATTTTTTTCTCTCAGTGCACTGATTCTAAAAACAACATTATTCGAGTATTTATGTATTGAATCATGATAGTCATTACTCATTCGCTCATTTTCGCGCAAGTAGTGCCAAAAACGTACGCGGATCCGCGACATGAATTGCGGAGGCTGAAGAACGATACCGTTTCGCGATTTTGCGCGACGTTCATTGGCAGTCTTCGGCATCACGAGACGTTCGATAAGAAGGATGCCTCACGGTTGCTCGATTAGAAAGTTTCGTTCGCGCTCGCAGGCCAATAAAGCTATCATTCGAATCGCGAGCAATACGCGAAGTCAATTGTGAAATTTCATTAGTGGCGCTATGAATCACGAGGCACTCGCGTCCCATCACTGATACGTTGCCAGGAATATCTTTGGCCACAATACTCATTGAGACAGTTATTACAAGGTAGGAGCTATTACAAGACGCGAATTCAATTTTTGTCTTGTCATCTTGACAGAGCACTTCGAGAGTAATTCGAAACTGTCGTCACTGTTGGCAATGCGCAGAGAATAATTAAAAAAGTTTTAAAAGCTATATATTCTTTTTTAAAAAATCATTAAAAATATCTCATTTTATTACAATATTTTAATGTAGAAATAAAAATTAGCGTTTTCTTTCTTCTTAAGGATTAGTATAATTATGCATTTTTATTGGAAATTATAAAGAGATTTCAGAAATTATTAACGTATATAAGATCGAAATCGTTCAAGCTTCATTTCTCCATATTTTCGAAATGTACCTTCTTAATATTTCTCCAAGATTTTTGCCTCTTCTAAGACCATCGATAAGCTTTGCATTTCAATTGACTTTCTATAGTCGCAGTCTATCTCAAGATAGGATATCTCCCGAGAAATGGCGGCGCCTTATCGTCGCTTCGACGTATTGATAATCGGTCATACGTGTCATACATGCGTTCGCCTTGGATCTCGTATCTTCCTCGACAGTGGTTCATCGCTCGCAGCGTGTATCGCCCTTTTGTTTTACTTTGATTTACGCGAGGTCGCAAAACTTCCCGCAGACGTCAACCGGGATACTTCTCGATCGCTATTTACTTCCTCAATCGCTCCGCTTTGTTATTCGAAATCCACGAGTGATCCGTACACGAGTGATAATTTTATTCGCGCGCGCGATGATTGATGACACATCGCGGACGATGATCCGTAATTTAGATCGCAGTTTTCCGCCGCGCGTGAGAGGGTAATGAGAAAGCTCTCCCACAGTTTATCCCCCGTGACCCTCGTGAAGAGCACTTTCCGCAGATAGGATGCGGCAGTAAGCGAGGAAGATTGACGTAGACACGTAGAAACAAGACGAGCTGTTCGTTATTCGTGAAGCAGGCAAACGCGTTTCTGAAGTCTGTCGAGGAGCCTCTTCAAGAATGGGACGCTACGTGGACACCACCGCCGAAAGTATTCGACCGAATTCCGCATCAGGCTGCAGAATGCAGAAATGTGTTCGCGACGAGTGACGACGTATTTGGCAGAAATGTGCGATCCTCCGAAACGAATTTCGTATGTTTCTCGTGTGACCAAACGGACTCGCGCTTACAGATAACAGTTAATTCCAAGAAGATAATGCGACGTCTCGGAGGAATTATCTCGCGCTGCACGTCATGACGTTCCGATGTATTCCATGTCGTTCATACAAGCCGATACGGTTTTTCGTTTCATTACGACACAGTGCGTCTAATAACACGCCGATGTTGCCTTCGGTTGATCAGGTTGCGGTGTGACGTGTAATCTGGATCTGTCCACATATCGCCCTAGAAATTTACCGAAACTAGCGTGGATAATCAAAGACGACACGCGTTGAACACTTGGCGCATACCTGATTCGAGTCGCTTCTGTTTGCCGAACGAAAAGGACCGCATAAACAAGTCGAGAAGAGGCCAACTGACTCGTGTGACGAAACGGTACCTCGTGGACAAAATGATCGTTTTACATTCAACAAGTGCGTCAGATCCGGGATCGTTCGAAACACTCGTATTCGCACATCACGTGCGCCTGTAATCAGAAACGTTAGATCCGCTCTCTTCAGCTGCTCTTTAGTACTTACAATGGGACAAGTACATGATCGTATATTGCGGACGAATGAAGTGGAACGATTGAGATTAGTGGGAGAATAATAGCGCAGCTAATGAGGATGAGTCCGTCGTGCATAAGTGGGATACGGATCGTTTAAAAAACTCAAGTTAGTTTTGCATCAACGCTCACGAATATTCCTTATTATTCCTAATTATATGCGATTAATCGGAGGGATTCATCGCAAATTTGACGTTCCATGGAGTATACGAACGAAAGAACGAGTCTGTTGAATAACAACCGACGAAATGCATCGTTCCCGTCCTTGCCTCCTCCGCAAGGATCTGGCAGAACCTATGGGTCTCTTTCTTCGACATGCCAACAAGCCATTCAATCGTTTTGGAATAGGAGCAAACAGGTAGACGATACAGCGATTTATATGCGTTCGGCACTTCACGAAATGTTTTTATTTTCTATTTTCTCGCCGAATATGAAATAATATGAAGGGAATGTATGACGTATCTTCTCCAATGGTTATAAAATTGGCCTCAGCTATTTTTCGAGACAATCAATTTTTATATCTTTGTGTATTAAAAAATACTTTTCGATTATTCAATTTTATATACTTGAGGTATTTTTGAACTTCTCAATCCACTCTTGCGAGTGGTTTGCATATGACGATAAATCAGAGCACACTCAGTTTTCTCTTTCCTAAACATCGGTGGATACTACAACCAGTTGTAGCCTCCGGAAACGCTTGAGCGAAGCTTCATGAATGAAAGCTCTTTCGCTCTTTATTACGACGAGCGTGCCAAGATTTAGTTGGGGATAGGTCTCGAGATAAATGACATGGGCAACAAGCGGTGTCGAGAGGCGTCTCTTACGAGCTGACACTGATGACAGCTCGTGGCAGACTCGGCGTCTCAGATAATAGCGTCGTGAATCTCGCATCCACCAGATGGAATTTCCAAAGTAAACAAATCACGCGCAAATGAATCATACAATCGGTGAAATTCTCGATTTGCTCCGACCGCGAATATACTATTTTCATCGGTATTTACTTCGCCGATGTTTATACTGTCGGTCGGCCCGAAATAAATAGCATTAGATATTTTAACTCACTCGGTATTTTCGCCCTCGACGTAAATCGCGCATGAGATGTCGAAATTGCGAATGTTGAGTCAAAATTATATGTACTGTGAAGATGGATATCTTCCTCCAACAGCAAAAATCCTCTTTGGCGTATCTACAAAAATAATTCCTAGAAATTGGCGAATCAAAACATCCTACATTTATATATTTAAAATTCTCCTTTATATAGACGATTCGTGACAGTATATATGCAATTTTTTAAATAACAATGATTTTTCTCTAATAAATCATATTGTTTTATATAAAGTGACCTATAGATTTATTTATCGCAAAGAACACATGTGTCATAGTTTTTAATATCTCCGATTTAATATATTATTAATATTAATATAATCAATATGGTAAATTGATATTGTTGCGGAATAAAAAATAATTTGAGGCAACAAGAACGCTGTACATATGTTTTATTTGAAAATATAATATATTTTATTGAGCTATTTGCAATAATTAATTGGATCTTGTACTGATTTATTAGTTGCACGCCAGATTTTCCTAATTATTTATTTGAATAATTTTAAAACAAATATTTAGGACTTTTTTATTGCTATTTGAATTTACTAAAATTCAACAAAGTGCTTATTTATTACAAAAGAATATTATACATATTTTTTACACTTTACGAATTTGAAAGAATGTCACACGAATTAGTTATGCAAATGGACGAATTATGTAACATGGTGGGAGCAGGGTATCATATACATAATCTTCGTCACATAATTATAAACGCTTCATCGATTTTCAATAACGTCTAATCGTCGATATACTTACTTTTACACATGACGTGTAACGATGTCTCGATGACAGGAGACGAGGGATAGGAACGTTATTTACGATATAAACGGATACAGTCTTGATAACTTCATAGAGAAGCTATTAATATCATATTAATAGCTTATATTAATATAAATATGGCTTGTATCTGCAATAAATTGCAATAGCAATAAATATATAAAACTACAGAAGTGACAATAAATTAAATTATATCAGATATTTTTACCCCAAACAGAAGTAATGCTTCGATTATCACAAAGGAATAACGTTCGCAATTATATGTATTAAGGAAAATATTAACAGCATCTTTAGCATATTACGGCGCAATATATTCTACATACATCAGTCACAATGAATTTTACGATTCGATATTGATCCATTTCGTACAAATATTGCTATCAGATTTTACCATCGTTCTTCGTCGCTTATCACATTCATTGATCAGTATGTCATATGGGTGACGACGTGACGTCTTTTCAGCTGACTATTCAAACGTTGAGCCTTTGCGATTTATCTAGTCAACTCTTCGAGTCAAGATTTGTGGCACAAAATTCAAAATGTAACGATACGTTCCAAATCCAATTAAAGTGTTCAACGCAACAGCAGTCTTCTTGATCTTTTTAAGAGCTCGAGAAAATTAATCTTTCGAGAGATTTCGTAAAAAAGTGAGTTGGAGCAGCGTTAACATTGAACCTTTCGATTGCGTTGGAATAAACTTTAAGTAGGGAACTTTTAAAACGATACCTCCCTCGACTGAACTTGTTTTCCAGAGTGCTGTTCCAATGAAAATCGTCTCGCGATCGTGACTCAGCCATCTAAATCAATTTTTTTTCTTTTCGTCGTTCTGTTTAATCAGATGGCGAAACTTAATTCGACGAGAACATAACTTATCGTCGAACGATCCCGCGAGAAGCGATAATGTTATTAGTTCGGTACGCTTTGCTGCGCATCGGCGCGGCAATGGTAACACTGCTTCTCCCGAACGGCATCGCGTCATTTCGTTTTATGAAGCGCAGTAAAGTTCCGCATACACAATTAATTAGTTTACTGAGAGCTTTAATTGGCCGGGATTAACGCGAGAACTAACCGCGGCAAGTGCCTCTAAAAACAAACAACCGCGTCCAAAGAGAAAAAGTATTCTTTAGCAAATGATTTCGATTTGATATATCCTCTCTTTTATTTTATCATTTTTTAAATATTAATTTTATAAAATCCGCGGATTTATTTGCATTATTATTGTTCTCTTGAGACGCACGTCGTACTTCTTTCTACTATTGTTAGAATGATAACAAAAAATAATCGAAATTAAATACGTCAGACAAATTAAACTGAATATTAAAAAATTTGAAAGATCTGTAAAACTTCGTCTCCAATTACTGTTTAAATTTTTATGACAATCATTTAAAACATACGCACCATTTTTTAAATACTCTCTGTTTTGTAAAGTCTCGTTATTCTTCTCCTATCATAGCTAATTCTTGATTTACTGTTCGACATATGGCAGTCGTATCAAAACATTTCTCTGATTACGCTTTGACGCTTCCGTTAGTTGTTTGACCAGTTTCTCACGAACGATGAGGCGATGACGCAATTTCCAATATTGATCGAGGTCTTATTTCGATCGCACGTGTCTCGCGATGAATAAAGGCTCGATTAATTCGCATAATTGTTTACGCAATGTATCTGTCGCGCGAGACGAATCGAGTCCGTCTGTGATTCAATTGCGTTTGTGATTCGATGTTCTCTCGACAAAACGTTCGTTTTCAGTCGGGTTTTTAACTGGGTCGGAGGGCGGATACGCTAGTGGACCTAAGTGAAAATGAAAATCGCAATTTTATCGTCGCCCGCTTATCACGGTTTACAAATTGCTTAATCAAATCGCGGCCGCGCCAAATCTACAATGTGCAACTGTGGCGATTAATCGCCGGAAGATTACAGCGTAATTATGTCGGTGCCGCATAGTGTGTTATCGCGATTCGGTGACGTCGTCGACACGCCGTATTTCTCTCGCTATTATCTCGAAATATATATATATATTCTCTCTTTTCCGAGACCGGAACTCCGTTCCAAACAATTCTGCTCGAATTCCGATGTAATGACGTATTTTACGCGGAATTTGTTCTTCTCTATGAAATATACGAGCGGCATAGAGGCAAAATACATTTTTTCCCATTGTTTTTATTATTAAAAGCTAAAAAATTGCAGTTTTATTTTGCGTATCTCACTGCGCATTACTTCCATTATTAAATGAAGGCATGTAGCGAAACATTCCTAACAAGTCTGCGCTAATTTCGACGTAAAGTCGAGTTTAAATTGCAAAAAATGATTGCGAATTTTATTTTCATATATTTTGTATATGCGAAATAATTTTAGAAGGCTTTCCATCACACGATCAAATTAGTATTATATGACTCCATAAGTACTTATCTCAACATCTCTCGTTTCTCGAATATTATTTTTTGTTCACAAAATTAATTATAGATTAAATTATAGATTATAGATTATAAATTAAATTAATTAATTATAGATAATTAATTATAGATTAAATTAATTATAGATTTGGCTTTTAATGACAGTTCTAAACACGTATCTCTCTCTCAATATTGAATTAAAACATCGGTATGCCGCGTGAAACGAAAACAATTTCCAAACCGAAAAGCTTACGGCGCTGACGACACATAGCACGCGCCGTCACGCGATTCAGACTGTGTGTATGTACACGAACCTAAAGAGATCCCACCGCGATATATAAATGTTGCGCGATGTATCCACTGAACGTTGTTCTCGAGCGATTTGCTGGCGTCGTCGGTGTCTCGCCCGGTCACACACAGTTCTGAGTCGACATTCTGCAATTGTCTTTCAACGACGAGGGAGAAGTCGCGCGAGCTGTTGTCGTGAAGCCGCTGAATCAGCGAGATCCGATCAGCTGGACCCGGATGACCACGCGAAATTTGGAAAAGATGCTGCGATTCACCACTCTGTCGAGGGTCCGTTTCTCACGGTATACCGATAATCCAGAATAGTTTTACGGTTTCCTCGGGGAGGGATTTAACTCTATCTATGGCAGGGATAGAGTTGATTGAAACTGGTATAGCGGTGAGTTGGGTCTTTCGATGCTCAGAACACGCGAGGAAGTAATATCTGTACTTGATCGACTTTTTTTCGCTACACTCATCCAATCTCGGAAATTGAACTTGTACCTTTGTCCTCAATCTTTAATCAATTGTCTTTAGCTCTTTGACCGTATTATAGTCAGTGATCTGATAAGAAATAGAAAACGTTACACGGAAAGAACGGTTTTGCTGAAATATTAAAAAATTTGGCCAGATACAGATCTGAAAAATAATTTTGCTGGATCATCAAAATAATTATGTAAGACGCCTAAAATAGTTGCTAGAATATCGAAACTTTTTGCAGCATTATCATTATGTTAGAGTGTCCTACATAATTGTTTTGATGATCCAACAAATTTTTCAAATCTGTATCTGGCCAAATTTTTTAATATTTCAGCAAAACCGTTCTTTCCGTGTACGATTCTCATAAAATTACAGGCTTGTAGTTCTTTAAGAAACGGTTCATCATTTTAAAAATTACTGTGAGACACATTCATAATTTCCTCACAAATTAAAACGTTGCGTTTTTAAACTATAGGTTGTATTTTTTAAGAAAAACCCGATAATTGTTATAAAATATATACACCAATCTATAAATTAAATTGTATTACATTGCGTTTTAAAAAAAACCATAGATTGTATCTTTTTTTTAAGAGTCGATTATTCTAATGTGAAACATTTATTTGCATTATTAAATATTATATTATATTCTAAAATGATAAACTCCTCTTTAAGAAACATTTGATTATACAAAATTCGTACGAGTTATTCTCATCATATATATCGATGACAGAACCATTCTCACATAATGAAAAATGCAGTCAAATGTTAAAATTTGGTGATTCTACGTGTGTGCGTGTTTTACTCACAGCAAATGAAAGCAGTTTTCGATTTTCGTGCTGAATAGACAGTTCGAAGAGAATGCCATGCAGAAGGCCAAAGACGAGCGTGTTAGAATCGCGGCGGCGTTCTTCCGCGATAGTTTTGACGAAGAAGACGATGAAGAGAACGAGGACAAAGCCCCTCTAGCGAAAGAATCGGAGAAAACTTTATCGCAAACAACGTCTGACGGCGATTCGACAAAAGCCAAGAGGAAATCCAGCGTCACAAACGCGGAGATTCCCTCAAAGTTGATCGCACCTGACCCTGAACTTGCGCCTTCCACTTTAAAGGTGGAAGATCGCACCTTTAAACACTTGCAATCGTCCGAAAACTCCAGTTCGTTAAACAATGTAGACGAACACGCAATATCAGGTCGTAGTAACGCAAGGGAAGAATATAACAGGGACAGTGATGTGATTTCGAAAGTTGAAACGCGAAGACTGGCAATGCTGATGACAGATTCCGACAGTGTCTTCCCTGCGCCCGAGCACGAAGATGTCATCGCGAAGGAGTCATCTGCGGGGTTTCAATCTTCGTCAATCAAAGACCACCCAATGCGCGCTCATACGGAACCAATTACTGTGGACAGATCGAAGCATTCTCAATTGATGCCTGATTTTTTAGAAGTTCCTTCAGAAACTTCAGGAGCCAGCAAACACTTTATAACAACGTTATTAGAGCGAGCAAGTATCAAAGAGTGCTCGGATGTCAAGAAAGTATGCGATACAGTGCCTCAACCTTCACTGATAGTCACTATTCAAGACAGTTTCGACGAGAAATCTAACAAGAGCGGCGGTCGCAGATCAACATTGCCGATGACGAGCTCCGATTTGAATCAGTCTACCCTCCACGAGCAAAACCCCACGATGGAGGCCAGTCAGAAGTCGCCGACGTTCGAGGATATCCTGGCCGGCACTAGCGTGAACCCAATCCGGAAGTTCAGCATAGCGAACGCGGCTATCTGCTCGAGTCTGGCTCCGAGCTTGCTCGGAGCTTCCCCCGGTGTGCCGAATTCCCTCTTACCGAACGGAGACTACAGAGACAGC
This sequence comes from Aphaenogaster rudis, assembly GCA_003063815.1. NCBI lineage: Eukaryota > Metazoa > Arthropoda > Insecta > Hymenoptera > Formicidae > Aphaenogaster > Aphaenogaster rudis. The sequence goes on from NJRL01000452.1 coordinate 134,249, forward strand.
AATCTGCAGCGAAGTGCCACATTGTCGAATCTGTCAACTACTTCCACTGCCATCAGCGACGACGTTTCCATTGGTAAAACACGTCGCGGATTGAGGTCATTTCTTCGTCTTCACATACCCGAGCCGCATCCCGCGACCTGGCACGACACTGACGAGGACTACCATCATCACTTGCATCATCAGCACAATCATCACTACCACCACCATCATCATCACGTCTTCTCGCACATTCACGTACCCACCATCACCTTCACGGCGCCGGCCACCGACGGTATCGGTCGCAAGTTTAACTTCGCCATCCGAAGGCACTCGCAGGCGGTTAGTGTAAAGTCAGGATGCACGTCGTTTCGTCACCTTTCTTCGTTAACATTTCTTTTTTTTTATTAACATCCGTTGTGTGAGAGAGTCAAAGTCTGGCCACAGTCTTTTCAACGTAAAACACTTCCGAATTAGAAGAAGCTACTTAGCTTCTTCTAATATGGAGCATTAACAAATAATGCTTAGAGATTAATATAGATTTGTATAAAACCCATTTTAAATATGAGATCAAATCTAAAATAGCTCGTACAAATTGTGAATTTATTCTTGGCCTGAATCCTTTAAATGATTAACAAACCTTAGCAGTTAACTTTGACGTTTAAAGGAGTGGCATGAAATAACCGGATTATGTTGATAAATGGAACAAATGAGAATTAAAACTCTATGTCATTATTTTATCGAGTATAGTGAAGCCAAGCACGGCGATGGTATCACGTGTCAGATTGGCTAGACATTGACGTAAGTGTCTCTATAACATTAGATTTGATTAATTCGTATACTAGCACATGCTCTGGTTAAAATAATTTGCGCTTCACATTGACGCCTGTTTAAGATCGAACCGAGTCGAAACGATGACGGCGCTCTCGTGGCGGATAATAAAACATTAATTGTTGCAATTGCAGATCGCTGAAGAACGTCGGAGGCGTCGACGTAACTCGACGCCTTTATCTTATCGGAATTGTTGCATTTATAACCGGCAAGTAAGACTAATCCGCGAGTAGGGACCGAATGTCACAGTCAATAGTCCAATAATTAATCTCAGACAACGATTGAATTGTCTATTGCCTTGCATTATCGTATCAATACGAATTGAATAATTTATAGCATGGATTCGATAAAACGCACCAGTTCCACGTGTCACGGAAAATTTTGGAGGCACTTACGTAACACCAGGTGCCACGCACATAATGGAATCTTGCCCGACTCGGTTCTGTCATCGATCTTGACGGCTAATTCCCGTGCTATATCCGCCGACACTCGCGAATTAACACAGTGACACTATCTCCGATGTAAAGCGTGCAACAGTATCGTCCGGCGTGGTACGTATAATAAGCCATACCACTGCCAGATATTTCAGCATAGTGACAAAATCGGCCGCATGAAATAGAGCTGATCTAATACCCTCTATGTGTGTGCCTGTGTACCTGTGTGCGTTTGCACGCCCGCAACATCGGATTTTTATTCAGTAGAGTTCGGGCCGTAGTAAACGACGAATGGTGCTTATAATCCCTGTAAGAGATTCTAGGCATCGATAGGAAATTTTTCTCTTAAGATAATTGGTTCGAGAATCGACACGAAAGCACGTTTCAGAATTTTGACTTCGCTTCAAAATCCGGATTTGCATTTCTGACAGAACACTCCGTTTTTTTTATCAGGCATTTATTCGTTTTTAGTCTAAAATGTGAATTATCAGAAATGTTGTTAAAAATATCTGGATTTAACATTAATGGAATTTATATGAGTTGTGTAATTTATTATTATAATTATAATTTGTAGCAAGATTTAGTGGCTATTACTATCGTCGTTCGTTACGCGAGGGAGGCAGAGGACTTTCGCATCGAAGGATTATAAGTATAATCCCGTCATGGTGTATTTAGCATTATCCTCTTACATACCGTAAATGCCAAGTCAATTTACGCGCGTTGGGTTGCGTAGACTTTATCGATAATATACGTCGACAAAATGTCATTAACTGTTGCCGCAGGATTTTTTAAATCAAAAGAAACACGATTCTGTAGCTACTTGTTACAGGATTATATCCCTGTTCGTTATTTAACCCTTTGAAGCATACATTTTTTCTTTTGATTTTTTAATTTAAAAAAATTTTTTTAAAATTTATTTTCATACATTAGAAAGTATGTAAGAAAGATAAAAAAACCGAATATGAACAGGTGGCATTGTACAATGCCACCGTGCCGCAAAGGATTAATAGTACATTTTGGTTGTAGTAACATCTAAAATGTTGTAACATCTGATACATGTATGTAAATTCCGTAACGCAAAACTCGGTGCGCAAAGCATTACAGCAGAATCGATTTTAATCGGATTTTCGTAAGTATTGTTTGAACGCGCAAAATTTCTGTGTCACGCTAATCAGCTTGTAGAATTGGCATGAGAAATAACGTGAGTGCTGAAAAGATAGTAAGAAGAAAAGTGGACGGAGTATTTTATACAAACCGAAAAATTGCGACGAGGAAAATGATGTATGTACACAATCCTGAAAGACAGAAAAATAATTAACATAACAATTAAAAATAATTAACGTAACATAACGAAAAATAACAGATAATAAATTCTAAAGTCAGTCCGCGCAAATGAAGCATAAGAAAATTGATTTCTAATCTCTTTTATTCTGCTTTGCATCTGTGATCTACAATTAACATTGCTAATTTTTTTGTTGGTCCGCTGCTTTCGCCATACACGTGATCGATCCCTTATCATTCACGTGTGTTGCTCACTATCGCTGACCCGGATTCCATTCTGCAAGATTGAGAAGCGCAAGCAGCATTCTCCATTTCTCCTGTCGCGAATGGAGAATGCGCGCTCCGCTTGCGGTTGCAAACTAAATTGAAGCGTAGTTAATACGCAACACGCAATACTTTCACGCACGCTCACTGCTGTCATATATGCCTGTCGTTAAAACAAAATGTCATAAATTCAATATCGCTCGAGAACAGGGGAAAAACTCGGCTGCGTAATGCCGATCTCTGTCTCAATCAAAGTCGAAGAACGCGTTCTTTTATTTTACTTTGGAACTGAAACTGGATGTCTTACAGGCGCGAGCTTTAACAACGGAACCGAGAACTATGAATCAGAATTTCAGAGACTTTAGGGAGTATATTTTCCAGTTTATTTGCTTGAGATTAATACTTATGTCGCAGAGTGCGAGACGACTGCCCTCCAACGAGTTGCGATCCGAAATCAATGCTTGCTTCGCTGCTCGTACATCCCCCGATAACTCGAAAGCTTATCTCTATAATATATTGTGGCCCAGCTGCACCATTTGCCTCGAATATTTCAGCATAATATATTATTGAAGATTAGACTAAATAGTCATAAATGTGCAGAGTTCAGACGTTTTCGAATGAGAGAAGAGATTTAATGGATATAAACCTAAAGAGATCCAAATTTCTTTAAAATTATTAAATTTTCTACTCGACAATTATGACAATTTCTGAATAAAGGAATGGTGCAATTTGCTATATATTTCGCATATATGCGTTTTTTCTGCAAATAGCAATTGAATTGACCTAATCCTACTCGTGAGTTTGTCTAATAAACTTTCAATAACAGCGGCATAAATCGGCTATGGTTGATTGAAATCTAACGGCGATCTCTCTTGGCTCTTTCACAGACATTGCATCGGACTGACTCGATGGTATCGCTTTGTTACCGATCACTCGCGAGCTACATCACAGATGATAATCTCGTCGGACTGCAGAGCTTCCTCGAAAACAAGCGAGTACAGGTCGACGATAGAGATGAGGTAAGTGCGGTGAGCGTGGATTGTTCGAAACTGTTTCCTAAGATTGTAATCAGAAATGCCAGAATAATAAAATTACATAACAGCAATCGATATAAATAGACGGTCTTCTCATCAGAAAATTTCGAGGAAGAAATAATATAAGAATAATTTATGCTTGATAAATTCCGAGTTCTTCTTTTCTGCCCTCTCTGAGTTAATTAAATCGCAAATATGAAAAATCATAGCTACGTGAAGAAAAGTTTCCCTTGTAGTCGGCACGTTTGAGCCGTCGAACCTTCTTTGACAAATTATTCTCTTGCGACAGAACGGTAGCACCGCCCTCATCCTTGCAGCTACCAAGGGGAAAATACACTTCGTCCGAGAGCTCATCAATCATGGAGCGGACGTCAATGCTGAAGACGCGGTTGGTATCCGTTGAAATCGTTTGATTATATATAATAAATAAAAATTTCAATATGTGCAAGTTTCTGTATAATTTCTCACAGGATAACTGGACGGCGTTGCTGTGCGCGGCGAAGGAAGGCCACACCGAGATCTGTCTCGAATTACTCGAGCACGGCGCCGATTTGGAGCACCGAGACATGGTCAGGAGAAATTGCATATTTTATTAACCTGGCGTAATGCCATTAATGCAAATCTGGAGACTCATCTTCTTTGCAAAAACTGTCCTCTTTTGTCATATGAACCAAGAGTTTTTATGCTATCATCTCTTCTTCGTCGCCAAAAATTATTTTTATTAATATATAGTTCTATTAAAATTTGTAATATATAAGCATATAACATATTAATATTTTTTAATATTCTATATTTAATGATTGTTATATATTTTTTTCGTCGACTAATTTGCACTGTTGCTTTTAATAGAAAAGTAAGAATAAAATTTAATGGAAGAGTTTATTAATTATATAGATATCTTTGTAAAAAATTGGCGTTTTTGTAGATAAGAAATCGAAGGATCGGAAGTTCTTTTATTGCAGGGTGGGTGGACGGCACTCATGTGGGCGACGTACAAGGGTAAGTCGGCGACGGTGACGATGTTGCTGGGGCGCGGGGCTGACGTCAACGCGCATGGAAATTTTCATATTCCCTCGTTATTATGGGCCGCTGGCAGGGGTTATACTGACATAGTCAAAGATCTCGTTGGTCACGGGGCGAAGGTCAATGTTGGCGACAAGGTAATCGGAAGTACCGCAAATCGATGGCCATCGCTTCACTCTCGGGATACTCATGCTCATTATTTTTTCAGTATGGCACGACCGCACTCGTGTGGGCATCGCGCAAGGGAAACGTAGAAATCGTTGATATCCTTCTCAAGGCTGGGGCCAATGTCGACACAGCAGGCATGGTAAAATCAATAAATATAAATCATTGAAAAAAAGTATAGAAAAATGATGGATTCTAAGTTGATTAAAAATAATTTGGTAAAAAAATAGAACGCTATATATATATATATATGATATATATACATATATATTACATAGATTTCTTTTATTTGCATAAATTAGCTATCGTGAATACAAATATCTTAATGTAACAAGAATGTAATGTTTTTAACGACTTTTTTTTAGTATTCATGGACTGCTCTGCTCGTGGCAACACTCGGTAATCACGTGGAGGTGGTGTCGCTACTATTGGAGCACAAGCCCAACGTAAACGCTCTAGATAAAGACGGTTGCACCGCCCTAGCGATTGCCTGCCGTGAAGGTCATCACGAAATAGCGAATGCCCTTTTAAATGCCGGTGCTTACGTTAATATCCAGGATCGGACCGGCGACACGAATCTGATCCACGCGGTTAAGGGTGGCCATCGGGGCGTAGTAGAGTCATTACTGAAAAAATATGCGGACGTCGATATTGCTGGAAAGGTACGACTCGACTTATTCTTCTCCATACCCGCGTATCTTCCTCGAAGATCGACTTGAAAAAAAATTATCTTTTTCATCGAATATTACGATTGCCAAATATTGATCATTCCGGTAAGCTGGAATTGTTGCGCGCGTCAAGTTCCATGTGGTGGAATATGTAAAACTTGTTAAGTAATCACTAGCGATTCAAATCGGTACGATGGGCACTTTAATAAGAGACGATCTCGGATCTGGTCTTGTGGTATCCCTAAGCCACTTCGAGCTAGGTTCGTGCGTGACACCCCCGCGGTTACTTTCGAATCGTTCCAATCGAACTAACCACCCCATCCGTATATATTTTAGGATAAAAAAACCGCAACTTACATAGCAGTAGAGAAAGGCAATATACAGATACTCAAATTATTACTAAACGCTAACCCAGACTTGGAGATTGCCACGAAAGACGGCGACACACCTTTACTACGGGCGGTGAGGTCGCGTAACGGCGAAATCGTGCAATTGCTTTTAGACAAGAAAGCCAAAGTCTCGGCTACGGACAAGAAGGGCGACACTGTACTACACATAGCGATGCGCGCGCGATCGAAAGCGATTGTCGAGATACTTCTCAGGAACCCAAAGAATAGCCAGTTATTGTACCGTCCGAATAGACAAGGCGAGACCCCCTACAACATCGACGTCAATCATCCCAAGACGATTCTTGGACAGATATTTGGTGCTCGTAAGTTAATCAAACGCATGCTATTATTTGTGTTACGTTATTATTGGTAACTCAATTTATAATATATGGACAAGATAAATTTAATGTTTTAACGCATTTTATAAAATATTTTGATAAATGTTACAGGACGTTTAAATACTAACGAGGACAATGAAAATATGCTCGGTTACGATTTGTATAGCAGCGCGCTGGCAGACATTCTTAGTGAACCATCACTTTCTACGCCAATTACTGTTGGTCTTTATGCAAAATGGGGCTCTGGCAAATCATTTTTACTGAACAAACTGAGAGGTACCACCAAATAACAGAGCTATTGCAATGCTATTTATAGTAGTTCTATTAAATATCCCAGAAACTCTTTGATAAATTTGGAACAAATCTTTATAAAAATATGAAAGATCATAATTTAACTTCAACTAAAATGTTACATTATGGCAATTTAAATTAAACTTCTCTATAGCCCAGAAGAAGTCTTCTGGAATATCTTTTAGTATATCTGTATACAGAGGTATGTGAAAAAGTACTAACGACGCGACTATTTTTCACAGAGGAAATGAAGAACTTCGCACGACAATGGATCGATCCAGTATTCCAATTCTCTTCCTTATTGTTTTTAGTAGTAGCTCACGTATCCCTACTTGTGGGCGTCACGTTAGGTCTTGCTTTACAGTCGTGGATCATCGGTCTATCGTCCGGAATAAGTTTACTAGTTATCGTTTATATTTTTCTGCTTCTCGTTTGGTATGCCAACAAAAGGTAAGGATTACGAAAAGTAGCAAGAAGTGAAGTTCTATTTGTTTTATATCCTTATCGGAAATCTGTAATCGCAGGTACGATTGGTACTGGCCGTATAATCTGACAGTGGAGCTCACCACCAAGTTGAACGCGTTAAAACTGCTATTGCAAGTGATCTTTTGTCATCCACCGGGTAGTCAATGTCACGACAGCATAGCGGTGCAGCCGATAAAGTTTTACTTCACCGATCAGACTCGCGTGGGTACAACCGCCGCCGGTGAGAACGCAGTTGTACAGATGGTCGGTTCGCTGTACGATTCCATCGAAAACGACTACGGTTCCCTGTCTACCAGATTGTACAGAGCATTTCGGCCAAAACCGGATAAATCGACCACCACGTGGAAATGGAGGCGTTTATGTTGCTTGCCATACGTAGTCATATTCGAATTCTGCTTATGCAGTTTGCTCGTCGGTATCTCGATACTTACGGTGTACCTCATAGATATTTCGTATAACGAGTGAGTAATTATATGCAGAACATAAAGTACTTTTATGTTACTCGTCTTACGTGTTACATTTCTCGTTTAGGTCCACGATAGAGCGAGTTACTGCCCACATTATCATGATATCGATCGCCTTGGTCTTGGCCATCAGTATAATAGCGAATTTGTACACGTGGAGTAGAACACTGCAGGCATTGGTTTTTTCACAGAGGAGACACCTTCAACGTAATATATCGAAATTGGAGACTTTGAAGAGCGAAGGATTTCTTCAGAATTTAAGAAGCGAAGTCAGTTTAATGACAGAAATGGTAAATTACTTATCTATTATAAGATAACAATTAAAACTTTGTTTTCAGCAGTGTAGCTTTTAATCATGATTTTAAATAGGTCAAGTGCTTGGATAGTTTCATGGCTCAACAAAGTAGACTAGTCGTAATAGTAGACGGTTTGGATAGTTGCGAACAGGATAAAGTTTTACTCGTTTTGGACGCTATACAGGCCTTATTTAGCGATAACGGATATCCCTTCGTTGTAATACTAGCAATTGACCCACACATTATAGCTAAGGTAAGCAACCCGAAAAATCGTAACATTAATTTTGAGATATTTTCTCAGTGATAACAAAAACTATCGTTCGACATTGTGCACGTAGGCGGTAGAACTAAATAGCAGAAGACTATTCTCGGAATCTAATATCGGCGGCCACGATTATTTGCGAAATATGGTGCATTTGCCATTCTACTTGCAAAACAGCGGTTTACGTAAAGTCAAGGTCGCGCAACAAACTGCTCAATATTGCAAGAAAACAGCGTGGACAGAGGCCGAGGAGAGCGTCAACTATACCGCAACCAGTACTATGCATCACTCTGTATCTAGTAGGAGACTCAGCACGGAATCGGCTATAATGAACAGCAACGAGAAACTGAAACCCCAACAAAGGAAGGGCAGTAGAAAGATGCGATTGAGCGAATCGATCGCTAGTAGTATCGGTAGCAATTTGAATCGACTGGGCGGCGCGCAGGATCTCAATAAGATGCTGCTCACCGATGATTACTTTAGCGATGTGAATCCCCGTAGTATGAGGAGATTGATGAACGTCGTTTATGTCACTGGTAATACATTAAGCTGTGTAATATTGCAAATCTTCGTAATCACCCCATATGTACATTGTCTTTCTTTTTTTAGGACGATTACTTAAAGCATTCCAGATTGACTTCAACTGGTATCACTTAGCTAGTTGGATCAATATTACTGAGCAGTGGCCTTTCAGGACGTCTTGGCTTATTCTTCATTACGACGTGTGCGAGGAGAGTCTGGATGACAATATGTCACTGAAAAGTCTTTACGATAAGTATGTAAATTTTATTTCTTTTTTACGTCGCTTCTGTATATATATTATCATTTTTTATATTTATTAGGGTGCGACCGCAAATTCCGGTACTGAAGGAGGTGCAACCGCTTCTCGAGATGGATAGAGACGAGCGCAAGTTGGATGTCTTCCTCACCTTTCACCGGTCCAGCTTACTCATCAGCGATATGAAAATATTTTTACCTTTCACTATCAATCTAGATCCGTACATCAAAAAGAAAATAAAGGAGGAACAACAAAGTATAGAGGAAGACACGAATCTGTTTTACAAACAAAATGGTCCTTGGCACGGCTACGGTGCTCCAATTGATCAATGGGGTCCACAAAGAGGCATGTCAACGAACCGGCATATGAAACTTACTAAGCAATCAAGTTTGCAGGGATCTATGCCACCGACGCCATCGTGGGGTTATCAGCCAAGCTTTGAATGGCAAGCTCCGCCAACTTGGATGCAAATGCCTCCTATGGAACCAATGACAAAACCGCTTTCCGTAACGACTACATTACCGGTACACCATAAGTTAATTATACAAATATCTTTTGCGATTGAAAAACTTGTGACTTATCGCTTTATCTTTATTCGTAGTCCGAAATTCTGGAAATAAAGCTATCATCTTTGTCAATGAACGGCGTCTGTGACCTGATCGACAAAATCGAAAGTCTTAATTCGATCCAAACATCGACGTATAAGCAAGTCATCAAAGAGAACAATGTTAATGGACGAGTTTTACTGCATTGCGATTTGCAAGAACTGAAAAAAGTAATCTTTGAGAAACCCCACATCTTTACATTTCAAAGAGAGGAAGTTCTAAATACAGATGTATTTTTATAGGTATTTAAGATGACTTTTGGGGATTGGGAATTATTTCGCATGGTAATTGTATCGCTACGGGAAATGGAACTTTCGTCATTTACATATGAGGAGGGTCCTCGGAGTGTCCGATTTACCGTAGGATCTGAACAGGTTCTACGCAAAGGTACATTCGATATCTTTTTCTTGCTCGCTTCTTATTCAATTTGATCAATAGATCATTCTCTTATCTGTTGTAGATCACGCCTTGCAAAATAATTCGATACGTGTATCTGCTCACGTAGAGAAAGAGAAAGGAACATCGAGAACGGACGGATCGACTCGTCGTGATCAAAATAAGCAATCTATCATGGAAAAACAGGTATGATATAGGTATTAAATACATTAAAAAAATAATACAATCAAATGAATTTACAAATTGACATTGTAACTGATAACTTATAAAAATGAATTTTCGTTTATTTACATTCGCACTCGGTATCAGTTTCAGGTAAGTTTGCTGCTGTAATTACTTTGAGAAATAAAAAATTTCGATATTTAATTTTATCTATCTACGTGCAATACGCGTAACAAATATTACCCGCTATGAATATGCTATAGTGCCTATATATGTTTCAGGTAACGTTAGAAGAGCAAATGATTTGCGGAGCACTGCAGACTTTGAACGAAGAAGCTTGCGAGGATGTTTTAGACGTGCCATCGCCAGCGGTGGCACCACCAACAGACTCACTTTCTTCAGGTGAGCCTACTCCCCTACCACTTACACTGCCTCTGGTAATAGTGCAAGAGCCGCCGCAGCCTGACCAAAACAGTGACACCTCCGCCGAATACAGTGTTAATTTTTAGTCGAATCTGAAATAGGATGACTATAGGATGATGTATATATCCGTCAAATAAATCGCTCACGTTGCGCATATCGCAAAAGCAGAGACATTTTCCGACGTAACTTCCATCGATGCAACGACTAGGCATCATTATCATTGCATTTAAGGACTGTGCTTGCCAATTTGTGATGTTAAAAGAAAGAAAAAGATTAAATAGACATACTTCATCCTATTTGATAGTTTTATTTGTACATCTGTATGTCCGTAGAACACTATTTTACACTATTACAGACAAGAGATGTACATATATATGCAATGGCAGTCGACAAACTAAATAATGGTTATATAAATACTATTACTGTAAAAAAGGCTATTTGTAAGTTACAAAGTGAAAGGCTATCTTCTGTAGGAATATGTACAAGTTTTCTTAAAGTACTCATGTGCCAATGCGAGAAACCAGTCATACATATCGCACGAAGGAAAGATACAAAATGAAAGCCAATTTAACAATTGTAATAGGATCACTATTGTATGCGTATTTGTAGGACTAGTATAATATGCTCATTTTATAAGTTAATTTAATATCGATGTATATCAATGCCATATTCAGGAAAAAAAACAAAGAATTGCATTATGAAAACCCCTATAGTCGGTAATGTGTGTACGAACATACTCTTTATTGCATTTTGTAGGTATATTATATATTATATGATATGAAAAGAAAAATGTCAGAGGCACTATACTCTCGAAGCTAATTGTTCTGTATTTTCTGTGAACAATTCATGTACAAAAGACTGTGATAATGCATTGTTGACAAATGAATATTTCGTGTGGAAAATGTTTATGCTAACCGAGGCGACGTATAACAATGTATTATATTTTTAAAACCGTTGTATGTAAAGTAATCGTACTTGGCGATAAAATTGAAAGTTGCGTCCTGTTACTCCGGTCCACGTTACTTCCTGTACTATGTGTACACTATAAACATTATTGCTAGATTGTTAGCACTATGTTATGAGCAGTATTATGTTATTACGAGAGCAAGTGGCAATAAAACTTTCTTGCACAAATCACATCTGACATTACCTTCTTTGTAATTTGTATCTAGAAGCCTTCAATTATTATCAGTCGTAACCAAAGCATCTCAAAGATTTAAAATTAAAATAAGAGGAAGAATTATAAAAAAGAATCGTAACAAATATCTTTTTCATCGATAACTTGATAGATTCCTACGTAAAATATTCAATATCTTTTTGATATCTTTTTAAGGAATGTATCTGTTTAAGAGTTTCGAACTAAGCGGCTTTACAATATATATTATAGAACACGATAATCACATAGTACGAAGCAAATATTACATGAGCTTCTGTTTTAGGACCTGTCATCTCGGCACAGGACACGGAATATGTACTGCTTCAAGCCAGCCCACTATTTCACTGGGTACCAATTAACGACGATCCGATCAGTTCGGACGACAGCTCGCACGATTCCACCGTGTTCCTTCAACGTACCAACTCCCAACGCAGCATCGCGTCTCAACGTAGTACGAGATCTACCTGCTCGCATAAAACCCTGAAGAGAAGCGGCAGCAACATCAGTACCAGACCATCCTCGCTATTCGTTTCCCCGCCGCCGTCGCCGAAGCCCGCGATCAGATCGAAGTCGACCGACGAGAGGTGTATAGGAAACAATATACCCTTAAAGACCACGTCCGTATCCATCAAGAGACGCTCGTCCTCGACGTTGAATGATCAAGTGGTGATATCGGTGCCCACTTCCAGCCTGGAGAAACTGTCGAGGTTGAAGGACCGCCTGATCGGTACTGCGCCGACCGCGGGATCACCGGCACCCGGTGGCGAGAGCGACGATGAATCTACACCACTGGTGTCCGAAATGTCCACGCCAACACATTCCCAATCGGACAGCGTGTTCAGACACGACTGCAGCGCGGAGAACAGCAGTTCGCCATCGTCTAACAGGAGTCTACCGCGAGACGGAGAACGTCGCGTAGATCTAGATTACTCTGATACCGTGAGCCTTGTGATACGCGAGTCCTCGAACGCTCAATCGTCGTCTCGGCGCAATACCAAGACGTGGGACGACACGGAGACGCCTGTCTGACATCTGCCGTCTTCTGTACATGATCGTGATACACGCTTTAACGCGTAATAATAATTAGCGCGCGTGTACGTTCGATTGATACTGATATCAATATGATGAAGATGACTGGCATCTGTTGGGCAGGCTTATATAACGTAATTCTGTTTTGATAAGCGTGAAGATAAGATATCAGTCTCTCTCGTGTAAATAATGAACGGCGAGAACGTAGATTTTTTTAATAGCTAGAATGTTAAACGTGTTCATCTGCTTAGCGGTTTGACGGAGAACGAATAATGCCTTCTTGCGCAAGTCGTGCAATAATATTTAATTTAGTGAAACGAGACGATCTCGAGATGTACGACGCCGAAGCGACATTCCGTGTAAATATTAATGCATTTAAAATATGCAGTATGTCGAAAATATGCAAATATTTGTCGACATTTTCCGTTTTATATTGAATTAGTACTGGAATGTGTTGTAACGAGGGAGAATATTTCCCGATGTATAGTAATGTACCAAAGTATCCTGTCCCCAATAATCAATTTGCGTCACAATTCGTAATACCAGTGCAAATAGGTGACTTAAAGAGTAACAGATAAATGCTGAAGAGAATATTTTAAAGGAGAGATAATTTGAACGACCAGTTAACACGACTGTAATTAGACTACATATCTAGTATAATTTATAGAATTCTATCTAATTTTATCGAACAAAAAAATGTAGAATGTCTCAAAAACAATTGATATAAACGGCAATTTTTACTTATATCACTTTATATTTACTTTCAAAAAGTTTTTATAAAGAATTTTATTATGATATTACAGTATGGACATTTAGTTAATATATTCGAAATATATTCGTTTTAGTATTTTTCTTCGTTAATTTCGGTGTATCTTCTTTTTTGAATTATGATAGATTAATAATTATAGAGAAACGCGTAAGCAATGTATTAATGATACATTTGTTTTATTAAAAGGAAAAATTGTAATTACATAACATTGAATGTTTAGGACACTTTAGGACGGAATACATCAGGGTATTGATCATTCATTATATTGTAAATATATATTGTATATATATATATATATATGTATATACATATATATATTTTTTATGTATTTTATATATATATATATATATATATATATATATATAATATATATACGATGTAGATATATTAGATTTGAAAATATAGTATATAAACGTCGCTCATTTCTTGACATTAAATACAATAAAATATTCAATCAAATACAATACGTTGCAATAATGTTAAATACTGTATATACTAAATACAATATATTTAGACTTACGAAAACGCAACATAAAATTGAACCAATTAAGGAGGAATGCTTCCTCTCTACATTGTAACGAACGTTTGCATGCAATTAAATACAGGGATAGTCCCGCTTGTAATTAAATGCATTGTTTGTATTTAAGTGTTACGTAAAAATGTCATATCACTTCAAAAAAAAGCGGCTATGTCCTTGTTACACAAGATAATGGAATGTTACAATCATACAGGTTTAAATTGGAACATCTATATATATAAAATGACATAGCATAGTGAGTAGTAATCTATTTTAACGCGTATCAAAATTATGGCATATAGAAAGGAGAATATATGAAACAAAAAGGAACAAATTACGAAAAAATATCTCAGGATAATATAATCTATATATATATATATATATACTCTGTTATAAATATATACATAAAAATTCGATTTCATAGTTTTTATAGGCGTGAAATAGTAAACACGAATATCGTTGTAGCTGCATGTTTGAGGCACGAGTTGTGCTTTGTCTAAGACTGGCGATGATTCGCGTATTAATTCTTTATTACTCTATCGATTATTGTCATTATTATAGTACATAAATACATTATCCACAAATCTCAGAAAGAGTAGATAGAATCAACGTCATTAGTTGAACTGATTAATTATAATTGATCTATAATTCCTCGCCGACAAAAGTGTTCTCAAAAGTTTTGGTCAAATCTACATAGCAATTATTTATGTAATTTATATGATATAACGGAAATATAATACTTATACTTTTAATCAGTCACAGCGAATATGATTTTTTCGTTTCTAATATTCGCATAATTGCATATTCGTCCATCGCACGTTAAATTCGAAGGCACAATGGCTGCTAATATAAAAGTGCTATCTTATAAATGCATAGGCTTAATATTTAGACACGAGCAATACACGTTGCCTCACGAAATATGTAGGTCTGTTCGTTTTGGCTGCACTAAGTTACTTTCTGTAATTAAAGCGAAACGAAGTACATTTGTCCTTTGCAGGTAGAAAAAGAACATAAAGTTGCAAAAAACAAACGTAAAAAGTGTGTTTAACGCGAATAGACCTTGCATACGTACTTATAATACATGTTGGCAGGTTGTAAGGACACTTGTTTTATCAATATATAAGTTTAAGATAAATGCATCGTACAATTAAGGAATGTTCGCGGCGCTATAAACAGAAAGCTTACCTCATTATGCAAATTCTTAGTCGGCATAAAACGATTCCTACCAACCGACATAAAGATATCCTAGCAGTGACTTAAGCAAAATGCCTTCCCAAAATATGGTACTCTGCTTTTATATTTAAGTACAACTTAGGACCCTTTCATAAAAACTATTTTTTCAACATGTAGTTTTTAATGTGTCCAATTTTAATTGTCATAATTGTCATAATTGTCATGACTAACATCACGCACTTTGTAAAGCAAGTAAAAAAGAAAGATGTAGGGGCAGTCCGAGGAAGACCAAAGTAAATATATATACGTTGGTGCTATTTTCTCGCGCGTTGTACATCGACATTATTCCTCCTTTGTAATATTTAATAAATATTTTATAATTGTGTGGTAATTACCGTCTTTCTCGTGATTACTGTATGCTTGGTTGGTGTTTGATCAGGTGTTGGACTTTGCGACGGATCCGCTACCAGCCAGGGACTAATATCTGACGCTGCTTGGCTCTCATCCTGCAAAAGAAGTTTTTTAATACACTATTCTAAATTACTTTTTTTCTGTTACTAATTATAATTATTTATAAAATTATTATATTTAATATTAGTCGTTTGACTGACTGATTTAATGGTAACATTTTAATGATTCAAATAACGAAGAATATTTAATACTTTACTATTCACACACACAGAGATGACTTTCACATGGGACACAAAGCAAATTCTCATTACACTTTCACCAACATGTCCAACTTACTCCTGGAATAAAATCTTACTTTCCTTTTATGATTATAAGTCTCTTAGACTTGTTCTAAAAGTAAGTTTTCTGTTCTGGGTGAAACCAGGGCATTTATGTAATAGACGAGACGCTGGCCTGCAAGCGTAAAAAATGTAACTGACCTTGTGTGTAAGTGTTGTAGTGGTCGTTTGTATCTCCTCGGTTTTAACGACCCGCGCTCCGGTTTTTTCTGTATCCGCCTCGACTTTTTTCTCTGTTGTAACCGGTTGTAAATCTTTGAAGGGATTGAGTATGCCCAAGAACGGATTCGAATCTATGAACGGATTGGTATTCTTTTTCTTGTCGTCTTCCGGCTTCGCCTCCTCTTCGGAAGCTTCGGGCGTGTTAGACGCATCATTGGTAGTATCGTTAGTGAAAGGATTAAAAGGATTTTGCGACTGGTTCGATACTTTTGGACTTAATGGTGTGGTTTTTTGTTCGATCTGTCCCCAACTGTCCAATGAAAAATGAGTTACAGTAACAGCATCGTCCACAGAAGGATTTACTGCTGTCGTCGCTCCGCTCACAGAGAGAGTCAGTTTATCACCGCCCTATTTGATGAAAAAAGCAAGAAAGCAAACACATTATAGCTGGCAGCTAGCGATATAAAGCAGACATAATAAACACAAAGAGCTACAAAATAATAATCTTGATAAAATTATTGCTTAATAAGCTGTCAAGTTTGCAAAAACTTTATCATACAATACTTGATAATACATAATGCAAATACAAAAAAGTATACTGAGGTAAGAATATCTCAAAGATATTTTATGAAATATAAAAAGAATACGCGAGATCAATATACACAAAAGACATAATGTAAATGAAGCAAGACAGAAAACTATAGGAATACAGGAAATAGATAAGAATTTGATGATGCTTACCACGGAAACGATAGTCGCCGCATCCGAGTGTTGATTCTTCTTCGCGATCACTCCAGACCCCTCCGTGGATGTAATGGAGACCAAATTCGAGTTTTTTCCCTGCTCGAGAGTTGCCTTCAGTATATTACACTTTAAGGATTCTGGTGGAATCGGCGTTCGAGGGGGTAACGATGACGTTCCACCCACTTGATTGTTAGGTACTAGCTGCACTTGATTGGCGATAGTTTCAACCGTCAGGCTGGTCTTCATAGGTTCTGACTCTTTCTCGCTACTGCCGGCCGTCGTTTGATTTCTGGCCTCTAGTGGTTGTTGATCTTTGGCGAGAGATTTCAGCAAGGAATCCACCAAAGGCGATGACGTACCCTGAACGCTCGAGGAGTCTGAAGAAGTCTTTGTACTGGATCGACTCGGTTGACGCTGCAAGGGTTCTTCCTCGGCTAAAAATATTTTTGGAACGTATCTTTAAAGCATGATATAAGGATAATGTCCGATAAAATATGACAGATGACAAAATCAAAGAAATAATTCCTAAAAAAAACTGAAGCATTAAATTTTATTTATTTGCATTTTTAAAGTGCAGTTTATTTTTTTTTAACAAATTAAGAAAGTTGTTTTGGCAAATTAAAACAAAATTTTTTGAAGTTTCGAAATACAAGGCTGCATCTGCTACTGTATATTCGGTACAACTCACCTGGAGGTGGAGATGGTTGTGGTTGCTCAACCTGTTGCTGTTGACGCTGCCTTTCGCGGAGAACATGACTTTGCCGTCGCGCATATCTCTGACTCGGTCGTCGCTCGAATTGCACAGTGCGGCGTGCCCGATTGAGCTGCGTCGTTTGGAATTCTGTTTTACCGCTGTAACGGAAACGCGAACCCATGCGGAAAAAGTTCTGGCGACCGCTGGCGCCCTTGACCGGTGCGCGCAGACGGAAGAAAGCGTGATGCTCTACCGCGCACTTCCACAGATGCTTGCAAGCCTTCTCGTTCACCAGCCTGAACACGAAGGTATGCTCTTGCTCGCCTCTACCTTCGTCATCCTCCTCTACGACCACCAGTGTCAGCTTCTTCTTCTTGAAGTCCAAACGACCGATCTTCGGCCAGAAGAATAAGCCTATCTTCTGTGTACCTTCAAAGACGAGGATGCCGGTCGGAGTCAAGCCCAGAGAATATTCGCAGGCATCCTTGCCAAGAACAGTGTGCATATCGACGCCGTACATGTCTAGCCACTTGGCCTTGCTAAGATACGCAGATTCTGCCTGAGCCGGACTGAGACCAGAACACTTGACGTACTCTTCCAGTATCTCCAGTTCCATCTGTTCCGTTTGACCCGGTACAAAGCGAAATTCCGACACAGTCGCGGCGCTGTGCATAGTGGAATCATAATCTCCCAGTTCAGCTAGAATAAGAATTCCATCTTTTAATTACACACAATAATCATTTGCCACACGATAACAGTTACAATAAAATTGTAGCTTAATTTTAATTAAAGGTACTGCTTGAATGAACTCACATTGAAGAGCCAGAGCAAATAACTGAACCGCAACCTGATGAGGACAGTGAAGCTTGCCTTCCAGAACATCTTGCTTCAATTGCAAGAAGAACTGGTACCGCGTCAGCTCCTCACGCAACGTATTCGGTTCCGAAGAATAGAATTTCACTTTCAATCTAAGTGTGTACGGAGGTCCAACTAAATAAAAGATTATACAAGTTGATTAGATTATATATATTGACATTCTGTTTGCTTTCAAAAGAATTTGAAGAACAGCAGTGGTGCATACTTTTGACTTGCTTCTTGATAGGTTTCGTTGGGTCTAGCCAATGTTGGACATTATTGCTATCCGTATATTGGAGTCCAAAGTAATCCTTTTCGATCAAGTCAAGGCTATAAAATACTTGCTCGTATAAGTCACTAGCCAATGCTTTTTTCTGCAAAAGAAGGCCAATAGTTACGAAATATAATATAAATATGTATATATACAAACGGAGTTTATGTAAAAACGTAAGTGACTCTTCTAGTCTGATGTTTTTTCCTTTATCTTTACGTAATCTTACCTTATGCCTTATGCTTTTCCTTTATCATCGTTTTACTTAACGTAATCTTACTTCACGCGAAGATGAAAGAAAAAGCATCAGACTAGGTCCATAACAACAATTAAAAGTAAGAGGGAAGAGGAGAGAAAACTTGCCGACAACTCTATAGGCAGATCCGTGCCATCCAGCAATACCACTCTGCACTGCACGACATTCTTGTTGCTGGGCAGTCGCTGATTCTTGATCTGCGACGAGGCGGTCTGGCCGCTGACGCCGCGCGCCCTCCGACGCGACAGGAACCTCAGCATCCTGGATCTCCGCTGTCAAATCGGGACGCGACCGTCGACTGTCAACCCGACGAGACGCGATCCGCCCACTCTCCCTCTCTTCGCTTCGTCGTTGCGATGACGCGAACGTGCGACAGGATGCGACGCGACGCGACGCTCGCGATTGTCGCTTGCCAAACTCGTGGAGTCCGAAATCCCGCGGCGTCCGCACCGCCGTCACATTCTATGTCTGCTACGGGGATCACGCAGAGCGGCCCAGGTGCCCAGGTCCACGCGACCACCCGCGTCCACGAGCGCGCGTACGCCCGACGGCGAAAAACGCCGAGACAACGGCTCCTCCCCAGTGAGTTTCGGAACGCACGTGCGCCGAGGCCGCCGAGCGGACGAACCGCGATAAACGTCGTGATTACGCGCGAAAGCGACGGCCGTGAGAAATTTGAACGTGTGCTGCGTAGCGCGAGAATGTCCCAGCAGCCGGAATACACGTCTTTCGAAATCAAGTTGTGAGATACGTCCGGTTGGGAGATAGGTAGCAGGAGCCACGGAATCCGCGTCCTGCGAGATATGCACAGGTCGAAGAGACGTTATCGGGAAAAGCTGAAAAGTTGAAAGCAAGGGAGGATAAGATAAGAGTCAAAAATAGTAATATATCCATTATATACTGCTATCCGAAACGCATCGAAGGAACGTATTAGCTGTATAGTTGTTAAGGGGATCCTCTGAAGCTATTTATATCTATTAACCAAAGCATTTTTTCACATTTCTTCATTTCACCTTTCTTTATTTCTTCTTTTTTATTTCTTTAAATTGGCTCTTTAAATCATTTTACAGGATTAAAACACATGCACCAATGTTGATAGAAAAAGGGTGACTTGATGTTGAGAACCAAAAAAGTTACATTTCTTTTTAATTCAGTTTTATTGAGATACTTATTATTAATTTAAACTGGTTATTATATATTACACTTATATTATGTACTTTCATTATTGTAGGTACACAAAAAAATAAAGGTTTAGAAGAATTAAATTAAAGGAAGTTAACTTCAATAAAAATCGAATTTTTCTATATGAATATGTTTATTTCTCACAAAATTTATATCAAGTTTATAAAATATTTTTTAAAATTTCATTCAATTGCTAATACAAAGAGATAACTTTAATTTACCATATTATATATATATATGTGGTCATACTAACAATAAGTATTTAATAAAATCAGTAAGTAATGTCAATGTATAATTGAAACCTCTACATTATCAAAATTATCAAGAGTTACAATTGAGTATAAGAGCATAAAAATATTACATGTATCTGATAATAGATGTAACACCTCCCGTGATTAGGTAGTGTGGATAGATTGAATAGAAAAGTCCTCTACCTCTAGTTTTGTGATTTTCGCAATTAATTAGAAATTACCCAGGGAGAAATGGCAATCTAATCGATGTCGGATCGACATCGATCAGACGTTGATAACGTCCTGGGTAATTAATAAAATTCTGCGAATAACTGTTCATCCGCGCGATTAACAAACGACGCGTAACGCTGAATCGTCTTATCTTGCTGAATCACGCGGATGCACGCTCTTCATTAATTAATTTCTCATTATTGCAAAAATCACAAAATTAGAGGTAAAGGACTTTTCTATTCGGTTTAACGCGCTTTACTCGTCCACAATACGTATTACACCTATTATCAGACATCCTGTATATAATTACATATTAATATAATTACAGTATACATAATATATGTAAGTATATAAATATATTAATACACGGAGAAAATTTTATATTAAAAATTACTATGTATGGCAGTAGCCGTGGACCATTGCTGGAATTATAAAAATTTTTACTATGTTATATTTTTACTATATATTATATTAATAATTATTAAACTTATTAGTGAAAAACATAGTAAAAATTTTTATAATTCCAGCAATGGTCCACGGCTACTGCCATACATAGTAATTTTTAATATAAAATTTTCTCCGTGTACATATATATGTATACTATGTGTTCCCATACGTTCGTATAAATAAAATATTGAAATATTTGGGAAAAACATTGTTGGCAATATTTTTATGAGATTCTGACAAATTCCATAAAACGGAAACAGTA
Source organism: Aphaenogaster rudis (assembly GCA_003063815.1). Classification (NCBI taxonomy): domain Eukaryota; kingdom Metazoa; phylum Arthropoda; class Insecta; order Hymenoptera; family Formicidae; genus Aphaenogaster; species Aphaenogaster rudis. Next base: position 155,542 of record NJRL01000452.1, read on the forward strand.
ATTGAATTATGGAAACATTTGATATAATTTACAAATCGATTATCTTGAATTGCAATGGCGATGTCACCGTATTTACAATTTGGCTCTTATACTCCAGCGGTCCATAATGCCATTCAATCCGGAAATTTCGTATGACCTATATACATAAAACAAACACATTTTTATATATTATGTTCTTTGCAGTTTACAACATATGACGAAAATAATTTAGAGAGTGATACGAGCAATGTTCTCTGGTTGTTCCGCATGAGAATTATCTCGAAAATTAATGATTACTTAAAAATTATTCTGCAGTTCATTATTCCCATTAGAAAAATGACTATTACATTCCATACAAAAAAATTATTTTGTTAAAAAATTAAATATTTAGCCTAGGATGAAGATTATAAAATAAATATTTCAGAAAAAGAGAGTGTAGGGAGAGATCACAGGAAGGAAAGGAAGAGAAGGAAAAAGGAAATCGAGAGAAATAGAAATAATTATATCTGTTTATATTCACTAAACTGTTACACATATACATATATAGAGCATTGTAGTTTCAAATTCTTTCCTTACGGGAGAAACGATGCTAATAGGAATTCGCGAGATTATTTATACCTCCTCTACAATGCGAGTCTCAGATGGTCTTCAGTCAATTATTCTCCTCACATTCGATTGTGATTGGTCAATTTCTTACGACTTACGACTCTGAGACCATCTGAGACTCGCATTGTAGAGGAGGTATTAGTCCTTTGAGGGCTCACAGTTATTAAGATACTTTATATTAGAAATTATAAAATAATAAAAATATACGAACTTTCAAGAGTAATATCTGGAGCTCCATCTCGGCAAATCTTTGTCCAATACAGGCGCGGACACCATAACCGAAAGGCATGTACGTGAACTCATGCAATTTTTTATACAATGAATATTCGGGACTACCCCGCACCCATCTCTCGGGAATATATTCCATTGGTCGCGGAAAATACTTGGGATCCACCGAAAGTAGTGCGTGACAAGCCATAACGTCTGACTGATGACACGAAAGAAGAAGTCATTAGAAATGCGATTTTGTTTCATTACTTCATTATTTTACAAAATACAGCCAATAAAATTCCGCTTACGATGTTTCGTGAGAAAGAGAGAATTATATAAACTATTGAAAATGAAAGAATATTTTATAGACTAACAATAAATTTCAAAGCATGAATGGATAATAGAGAATAGTTCCGATAAGGAACAAATCTGAACACATTCTTCTCAAATCTGAACAATTCTTTACAAAATTTATAAATGAATTTTATCGATTGCGACTCATGGAATTTATTTCTCATACTATCTAGAGTGACATTGCTGAACTTTTTAAAAAATCAAATATTTTTTAATATCTTTCTTTTTAATTTTCTAAATACCTCAACACAATATTTTGATATCAGCATTAATTAAATATTGATATTAAATATTGGTAAATCTTAAGCTCTAGTAATTTAGAAAAAACTAAAAAACGATACATACTCCTTTTGGTATCATGTATCCTCCTATGACAACATCTGTCTGCATAGTTCTTAGAATGCCACTGACGATAGGAAACAGTCGTATGGTTTCCTTAATACAACCCCTAACATATGGTATATTCTTCAGGATATCATTTGTAATAGGCGTTGTTTTGTCGGGTAACACAGACATTACTTCTTCTCGCAGTTTTTCCTGTTTCTTCATATTAGTAGCGATGTAATATAGCAAAGCACCAGCCGCATTGCTAGTCTATAAAAAATATTATTTACTCTTAATTCTATTAATACTATTACAAGATTTCTTAATCCTATATAGTATATAATCCTAATTCGAATATATAATACATTTTATCTTGTTTATATATTACTCAGAACTGTCATTAAAAAAATTGTGACCATTCACATTATCTATAATATTATTTTATTTTTATTTGCTGGAAGAATAATTTTTTGTTTATAAAAGATATGATTGTGTGTTTAATAAAGCAAGCTATTAAGATCAGTTTTATTATTCACGGATGTTGAAATTAAAATCTACATATTTACCGTATCAGTACTCATTAGTATATCTAATGCCATTACATGAGCTGTTTGTTTATCGGTACTCAAAAGTTTTTGCAGTATATTACGATCTTTTAGATTCGTGTCGTCTGTTGTCTCCAAAAATTTTGTCTTAGCATACTCGATGTATTTATCGGAAATTCTAAAAGAAATTGTAGACAGAAATAAATGAATATAAGTGCTAAGAGAATGCTGATTATGACACTGACAATAAGTGTTGCCTCTGAAATTTATTTTTGACATGTAAGATAAGTTGTATGCAAGCAAAGTGCAAAAATAAAAATGAGACAGTAAAAACAAAACATTAATTTTCATTCTAAAGATAAAAAAAGTAATTAGAGTATAAGATGATACATTATTAATAACAATTATTCGCAACTACTCGGGATATGAGAATATTGGAGAATATTGGAATAAGTATAAAAGACGATTAAGAAGAACAAGTTTATGCGCGTTTGCAAGAGTTTAAGCGAGTAATATGCTCTCTCTGACATAGTATGAATATAAATTTCAATACTTACGCATTAATTGTATCCAAAGCATGGAATAGTTTTTTGAGATTCCGAGTATGGTACACTCGCCATAAAGATGGCAGGTTTTCCAAACGATAGATGAGATCGAATGATTCTTTTATGCAATTAATCATCATCTGCGGTTCCGAGTCCGCGGCAAGATTAGGCGCTAAGCACCCCAGTCGGCAATTCAACGCGATTGAACACATCGCTGTTAATTATGTAACAGATTATCATGATAATATGAGTCCAATATAAAAAAATAATGTAATTTTTTTAAAATTTGATTTCATCAGTATTGTCACGAGCGAAACTTATATTGATATCATTTTTCCGATGCCACTTTCGACAAGGATTAAAAAATATTGATGGCTTAAATGTTTTGCGATTCATTCCCATACATACGCATACTTACATTCTAAACTCCATTTGTGTAATTCGTTCATGAAATTATTTGGCAACTCCAAGGTTTTAGGATCTCGTAATACTCGTATTTTATCCACTAAATCGTTGGTTACCTCATAGAACTGTGTGACATGCGTCTGAATTATTTGCGGCCGTCTCAAATGTGGATTGACTTTTGATCGAAAGTTCTGCCACTTTTCTCCCTGACTAAAAGAAGCAGGAAAAAGTCATTTTTCGCAAAAGAGTGAATAATATGTCGTATGCAAGTTACTTATATTATGCAGTTTAATAGGAGATATCAATGGAAGGAAGAAATACAAGAAAAAGTATTTAAAAATAGAAATATTTTTTGACATCAATGCGTTAATAAGTTTAACTCTTTCTTAAGTGGTCACTACTGACCTTGTTGTGAGACCATACTGTCCGTTGTAGATGTGTTCTCTGTTCTTGCGATAGTAATGCAGGGGCTCCATGGCGACTCGCATTGGCCTTTTGCCTTGCAACTGATACATATTCTTGCATAACTCTGGACAGAATAGAAAAATATACGGTCGTTCCTTTGTTGGTCTGTCAAATTTGACGATATTGCCGTACTTATCATGCAGCATCCACATTAGTGTCAGAACATTCACATTATGGTATTCACCTGCATCGTTTGTGCCAATAAGTAATCAATTTTTACATGCATATAGACTGAGAGGATTAAGAGGGTAAGGAAATGTTTAGAGACTCTATACATTTATTTCATAGATGATAAAATAGCGGATCTAAGATTACATTCTGTTAAATAAATCTTCCATTAAAAATAATGTGTACCCGATATTGGAAAAATTTTAAATAAATTGAGAATTAATAAGCAAATCATATATATATATATATATATATAGGTAAATATATAATATGAATATATTTTAATTTTATTTCAACGCGTCCTTTGTATCAGAACCAAAAAAGTTTACATGTTTTTAATAACAACAACAAAAAATATAAATATATAAAGCAATTCGAATTTGTTCATCATCTGTTATGATTCTGTAACGATTCTGTGGCATTATTTAGGGCTTTTATGCGATTGAAGGACATATTGAAGTAAAAGAAATAATATATACTGATAAAAATAAAATATCGCATCAATACTTGCATTATACATAGCTCGTATTTGCCTATTAATTATCAGCTAATCTAAAGCCTTTCATTATTCATTATTAATCATTCATCATCTACGCATGGAATTGCATACCATCCGATTGCTTAACTTTTATATTTAAGTTTGAATTTGAATAGCAACGATTAATTATCTTAGGTATCGATGAAATAACTTACCTATGTAAGGCATAAATTTTAACAAATTGCCAAGCAATGGTAATGCTTTTGGACCAGGAATATCCTTGGTCGGCCGCACGTATTGCGGTTTGTTATCCACATTTTCTATTTCAGTCTGTTCCATCGAATAATTTCTGAGTGATCTTGCGTGAGATTGCATTTTCGATGGCAAACGCATATTATTGACTTCGCGAAAAAAAAATCTGGTCCGCGTCATATTTAATCGGATTTCTTTTGAACCGCTATAACATATCAATATCCGCTTATTCGAAGCGACGAAACTGAACGATTTTTACAAAATTATCAAGTATTCAATACATATAATTAACTGTATTAGCATTTTTATGGCAACGTATATATCATTTTTAATAAATGCAACTGGGAATATTTGTTGAAGCTAATTGAAAAATAAATTTACAATTTTGACCAAGTGTTCTACAAAGAAAATTGATAACGAAAATATTAATAACTATACATAAGTCTGCAAATACTGTTTATTAGGAAATCATTGCATATATTTAGCTTTAACAATCAATTAATAGAATATCATAGAAAAGAAATACATACCGTGTTGAGATATAAAATTATCTATTCGTTCGTGTCAAAATACTTGAGAACTATCAAAATTGAAAGAAAGTATGCATTGCTCCAATAATACTGAGTAGAGCACACTGGAGTAATACTGCGTCAAACAATTAAAAAAAACGTAAAAATTAAAAGAAATCGAATAATTTTAGTATAAGCATGTATCTTCCAATTTTTGTTCTTCTACCAATTCGGCGTTCCAACGAAGAATCCAATAGATGTTTCTTTCGATGTCAAACTTCTTTCCTCTTTGCGCACTAAACGAAAGCTAGCTTATTTCTGACGAATTGTTTTTGACCTTAATGATTTTAATACCCTTTAGTCTTAACGATCAGTTTCATCGAATCACAATAATAAATTAGTAAACATTTGATGAGTCACAGAGATAAAACCGACAATTTTCTTTGTGTGTGAATACGTTTTTGAAAATAGAAAATTTTATTCTCTATAATATGAGAAAAAAATTAACTTTTATATCTTTTTTACTAAAAATTTACTTTTATATCTATCATTTTTTAAATATAATAATTTTATTTATTTCTATTTTTTTCAAATTTTTTGGTAAAATTACTAATTTAAAAAGACGAACCAACATATTAATTTATTAATACAATTTTTAATATTGCCTTTAATATACATTGATATAAAAGATTAAAAATAAAAAGAAAAACTTTTTTCGAGTTTTGTTCATAGTTTTGTCTGAGATAGCAATGTGTACTGGTCTAAACTGTCATTTCGCTATTATATTATCATACAAATAAGTTATTATGTCTCATTAACTGTATATTTTAATAACATTAAATAAGTATGCAACTTATAATTTTATTATGTATATATATTATACACACATATTATAGAGAAATTTCTAAAAATTTTTTAATTGTACAGTATAAAATATATAATAGATTTATTATTATCTTAATACACCCCCCTACTATTATATATATATATATATATATATATATATATATATATATATATATATATATATATATAGATATATAGCTAACTTGTATTACTATCTAATAATTCTTGTGCTCGAAAACAGTCGCTTACAATTTTCCATTTATCGCCCATAGCCGTAATTAAAAAGGTTTGATTAAGCGATTTTGAATTCTTGTCGTCGTATTTTACTTGGCCACCGACTTTGACGAGAAACGTTAATTGGTTGGCTACCTCTGGACCTATTGTTAACATATTACAGACAGAAGATAAATTTAAATGGCAAACTTTTGGTATTGTGTATTGTGGAGATATTTGCATAGTGGAATAAAAATATAAGTATCGTTATATATACAAGTATTAAAATAAAAGAATTTATTTAGATATGACTAAGATTTTACTCAGAAATTCTATCAAATTTAAGTTATAAAAATTAAGATACAATATAATATGTTATAAATCTAATATTTGTAAACTTTTATTTGATATTGGTATAGTAGCAATACAAGTTTATTATGATTTATTTAAGAATAGTAATTATTAGCATTTACCTGTAATTGGCTGAGCATCTAGGGTATGAACAGTATGTTCCGAAGGTGGTAGATCCGTCCAAAATTTTTGTATATTCTCTTTGCCTGTTACACCATTTCCATTCCATATTAGAGTAGCGGTATCCATATACATTCTTGAAATCAACTAAGATTATATATAAAGTTAATATATGTACAATCAAGAAAGAATACATTTGACAATATTGTTACTTACATATCTCCGCTTGTCTAAATATTCATAATACAGTTTTGTGAATTCTTCTGCAGTACGACAAGCTTGATCAATTTTAGCTTTCAAGTCCTGAAAATGAAACATAGATATAAGAATCAGGAAAAAATATAAATATTCTAAATATATGTGATTTATTAGTATGATTATCTTTTAGAACTTCAAATTTTATAGAAGTATTACTAGGATAACATAACAATTTAATTATTATGTCTCATTAACTATATATATTTTAATAACATTAAAAAATGATAGAAAGACATAAATATAAATGTATAAAACAAATTTAGATATATAACCAACAAATAAAGAAGCAAAATGCTTCTGCAAAGCATTGTGCGTTAGTGACGGTATAATTTTATTTAACAGTGCACAAATTGTTTTTAAAGATTCGTCATATTATATGAACATATTACGTTTTTATCATAATTTATATATATATATATATATAATCATACCTGTTCCATCTTGATTATTGAGTATTATATGTGCCCAAAACTGTACAAATTGTTATGCTTCTAATCTAATAATTTTTGCATCAAGCGCACAAAATGCACAGAACGCAGCAACGTGACATTAGCAGTAATAATTGTTAGGTTATTGCATTGCTTGCACTTTCCGCACTTGTACTTCTCTTTCTTTTTTTCTCCAACACCCGCGTGTATATCTATCTCGTTTTAGCTACAGAAAATACTAAGGTTTATTTTCTGTTCCTGAACTGGCTGCACTAGTTCAGAATTTATCTTTTTTACTCCACATTAGAAGGAAAAAGATAAACTCTGAACTAGTGTAGAGTCCCTATAATAAGAGTCTGGACATCATTTCTAGTTCGACAAAACATGGCGTCGTAAACATAAACAGTGGTGTGTTACTGATGTGTAAGATATTGTGATTTATAAAGACATAAACAATTAAAACATATAATATTATAAATTAAAACATATAATATTATAAAAAATAAAGTGAAGTATATAGAAAAAAGAAACATTGTAATGCATGATGTAATGCATGATCATAAAAATCACAATTCCTAACCTTTAATATTGTATTCAATGTTCATTATAAGTTACATAAATTTTGTAGAAAATGCCTGGCTGCTGCGTGCCTAATTGTTCGAATTGCACCGAGAAGGGTTTTTCGATGAGAAGTTTCCCATCAAACGTGACTCGGAGGGCAATATGGGCAGAAAATATAAATATCCATAGGGGCCATAAATCGCCAAAGTGGCAACCAACGAAAAACTCATTTGTATGCGAAGTAAGTAATAAATTGTATGATTAAAAATAGAAATATAACGGTAATCTTGAATAATGTTTGCAGATTCACTTTTCAGCAGAAATGTGGGAAAAAGAACGAGTGGATGAAAAAAAAACTAAAAGCCAATGCCATTCCGACAATTTTTTGTCCTCACAAAAATAAAGACATTCCAGCTGTAGAAGGAAATGCACATATTGTATGTATTGATTTTAACTGCAGTTTTTAATAGCGTCATTGTAAAAGAAATTTTAAAACAGTTTTAATTTTCATAGATGCATGACGGAAACACAACACCCTCAAATGATGTTTTCGTCGAGGTTCCTTTTACATCTTCATCAAAACGACTTCTCACAGACATCAATACAAATGCAGTGAATGATGCAGAAAGGTTGCGGGAAAGTATAATAGATGAAGTGGATATTTCAACTGGTAACTCGACACTTGCAAGTGATAATGACTACACTATGAAAGACTTGGAAAGAAAACTGGATGAACCAAACAAAAAACTACAGACAGCAAATACCATCATTCGTAAAACTTTGAAAGCAAATAGAATTCTTCTACAGCGTGTACGACAATTGAGGAATTTTAATAAGTTGCCTAGTATTTCATAAAGATCAGATAAAGTATCTTGAAGCTAAATATCGCAAAGGACGCCGTACTCATTTTGTATGTCAATGGACAGACGAAACCATTAAAAAGGCACTACGGTTGAAGCATGCATATATTAATATATTTAAGGTGTTATAGGTCACAAACATTGTTT
>NJRL01000452.1:165725-180591 GCA_003063815.1 Aphaenogaster rudis
ACAGAGATGAGCGGAAAGGCAGTACGTTCATTGGATATCGCGCGTCGCGCGCGACTAAATCGCGCTGGTCTGCAAGAGCCATTACGCGCGGCAAGAAGCGACGCGGTAGCCAATCAACGTGTTGCTTTTCCGTTAGAACCAAAAGTTTATTGGCTACTGCGCCGCGCGTAAGGCTAATATTACATGTGTAGTACGGGGGTTGTCCCGATTGCGCACAGTGATTATCGGACACCACCAATAATATTGATGTATGCCTAGAGGATTTCCTGTGGAACGCGCTGTGAGTGGCTGTGTCCGATGAAATCTGTGCGCAATCGGACCTCACTCGTAGTACGACAAAATTTTCAAGCGTGTTGATTAGCTACGAGATAGAGACTCGAGAATTTCTCTATCCAGCAGCCAATCAACGTGTTTAAAAATTTTGTCGTACGACAAATGAAATAGCACCCTAAGGCTAATATTACATGTGTCGCACGACAAATTTTTCAAGCGTATTGATTGGCTACAAGATAGAGAATTTCTGGAGACTCGAGAATTCTCTATCCAGCAGCCAATCAACGTGTCTAAAAAATTTGTCGTACGACACATGTAATATCAGCCTAACGCGTCAACGCATCCTGTGTGCAGTCGCCCTATGTCCTGATATAAATCGTCAGTACTGCCAATACTGAAAAATCATTCTGTTATTAGCACTATGAGAAGATCTAGTAACACAGTATAAACAACTTCTTGTGCTATAATAATTTTATTTATTTATATTCTCTCTTATATTTTCCAATCTTTCTTGTAAAATTATTCACTTAAAGAATCGATCAATGTGTAATAATTTATTAATACCAAATTATAATATTATCTTTATGTATTGATATAAAAGATTAATAATATATATAATTGATTAACTTTAGCTTAAAAAAAAAGAAAAATTAATAAAAATAAATATAATTTATTGTTGAATTTGTAATATATATGTATATATATAAAAAGCAATATTTTTAAATTTCAATCTAATTTATTTTTGCTTACCATTAAACGAAATAACCGATAGGTAAATAAAAAGGGATATCCCCCCAAATTCAGTTCTTAATTTTTTATTTTTACCATACAATTTGTTTATTATTATAATATGTGTTGTAATAATTTTATCGGTCCCGATTGCATGTGTGAATTCTGAAAGTGAATAATTGGTTCGCGTCGTTTAAGATTTATTGGTTTATCATCAGAATAATCACCAGGATGAACTCAAAATGCTCGATATATTCGGGTACGAATATTCGCGCGACAGATCATATAAATCATACATATATTTACTGTGAAGGATGATTTTTAATCACATACATTAAGTAAATGCATAATATACAATATTTTAAAACCGATAAAAGTTTTTCCTAAACATCTAGTAAAACAGCATTTCTTATAATATTCATTTTTGACAATAACCGCTTTAAATGAGTAATTGTTTTGTAAATCATGTAGCTGACTAGTATCTGTTTTGTAGATCGAATAAATTTTAGATCTAAAAGGATATTCATCTTGATAGGCGTCTCTTTTTTCCTCCTTGAAAATTTTGGAAATACGAAATAATAAATAATTCTGTATTAATGAGGCAATTTTTATCACATTAACCCTTTAAGGCCCAGTGTACATAATTATGTACATTCACTTTGAGTTCTTCCCAAATGTTTTGTATTGATAAAGTAGTGTTTCTGTCGATATAATACTCTTGATCCGTTTTATATGGAGCTAGATTTTCTATCTCAATTCGTAAAACAATGGTGTTCCCGCTAAACAAACCACTATTGTGATCGTTGATCGTAAATTTTACTCAAACGGAATCGATGCCTGGGCCTTAAAGGGTTAATATATATAATTTTTTTAATACAGAATGTTGTACTTTTGTTTCGTATGTAATTAAGCGTCACCCTGCATACCCAATAAGGATGCCACGAGCGCCAAGAAAGGAATTGCTCGTCTAGTATACTCTTGAAAAATACCCTTGAAAGCGAGACACTTCCAATCATAAAAATAATTTACAATTCCGAGCTACCGACGAGTAGTGATGATTAATAAACACGCTTTTCGAATCACTTCGCGAATATTATATAAATTCAGAGATTTTATGAGAATCTTAGAAGAAACAAATGGGTCATAACAATTTTAACAATTATAAAAATCTTTAAAAAAGATCTTATCTTTTCAAAAATATTAAAACTTTTAGATTTGTTAAAATTACCATTTTTTTAAGTAAAGAAAGAAGGTAAGACAGCTTTCTTTAAAGATTCTTGAAAAACCCGAGACTTCAAACAACTTGAAGCGACCCGAAACATCATGATAAAATCGCTCGTGGATCAAGTATCCATCATTATCGAGACAAACGAAACTTTGCGTACTCGCTCTCAGGGAATACCTTGTGCGATGACGGTCAGCTGCTGCCCTTGATACACAAGTAGTTCCGCAGCTTGACAAAACGCGCGTCGAGAACTAGAATAAAAAAAAAAGAAGGAAACAATATATTACACAGTCGCGCAGATCTGTCGCGCGCACCACGCTCATTCGTTCGTTCGCTCGTTTACACGCATATGATCAGTCGCTTCCTTCTCGTGTGTTATCTCCGGTCGCTACGACCGCCGTTCCTGTAGCCGCCGCGTCCGCGCGAGTTGCTTTTGGTCGTCGGCGCCGATTTTGTCGTCGAGTCCGACGAGGAGTATCGCACCGAGCCACTGGATAGACCTGAGCTGCTGCCGCTGCCGCCGCCTCCACCGCCGCTCGTAGTATTACCGCCGTTGCCGCTACCACCGCCGTTTCCGCTCTTTGCGGTCGTCGAACTCGCCGCAGATCCGCTACCGGGAGCCGTTGTGTTACTCTGACTCGCCTACGACAGATTGCACATGTTCTTTTTTATTGAAATGCGCTGGGTGCTCGACGTTAACGAGATGACAAGACGTTTCTCGAACATAAATGTCTTTGAAGCTTAACGTAGCTTCATGTTCGAGAAACGTCTTGTCACATTAATATATATAAGCCTTCGCAGTCCTATATCGAGTTGGACTCGATATGATTCGTCATAGTATTCTATTGCATAATTCTTCGAGCACTCCAATATATGTACATGATTATAATCGGCAAACTATATTATCAAGATTTCCATAAATTCCCCTAATAATAAAAATTCTTTGATTCATATTAGACCAATCGATCAGATGAATTGAAGACGAAATATTTGATCTATATATATTTGCGAAAAATAGTTTGAACCGTAAAAGTTCAATGGTTTATAGAAAGAAAATCATAGCGCGTTTTATTTTTCTTTAATCTTAAATTTTTTAGACTTTGCACTTGTCGCTCTATCTATTATAAATATTTAAATGGCTTTTAATATATACGAATTGGGAAAACGTTAAATATTAGCCTTCAGATTGCCTATCAAAAAACGCAACGACAAAAACACGCGAGACTGCGTTCTTAATTAATAATCCCAAAGGGATCGCTTCTGCATCCCTCATTCTTGCAAATCATAAGTTACTGTATAAAAGTGCGGACGTATCTCGAGCATAATTTGTTACGATTAACGACAAGAATTGGACCGAAGACAGAGGTAATAATTATAAAAATTTGTGCCTCGCAGTGCCGCGCAGAATCGTCGCGGGTGACACTCTTAATGGTCTATGTACCAAGGGCTGTCGTCCCGGTTGACCCGAGATACTGTTGGCATTGCCGTTGTTGGTGATGCTGTTGTTGACGTTGCTGCCGGGTGGGCCGGAGCCGCTCTGGTTGACCAGCTGCTGCGCTAGCATCGGGTTCGGGTCGCTCATGTTCACCTGTTCGTTGATCACCATGCAGAACTCGCCTATCTTCTGGATGTCTCCGTTCTTGCCCGAGTACAGGGTCAGGCACTGCCGCCAGACGGACGCGTAGCCCTTGGTGAGTCGGACGATGTCTCCCGGCATCAGGAGCTGGCCGGGCTCGTCCCAGATGGAGACGTTCATGCAGGCGGTGCTGTCGGCCACTTTGAACGTTCGAACTTCGCGGTTCTCTTTGGTGATGGTAGGGTGGCTAACCTCCAAAACAATAAACACTACGTTGATGTTCTTCTGGCCCGCGCGGATGTCCTTTATCTGCACGTATTCCATCGTAGCCCTCGGCGGATCGCGCACAGACACACGCACACATACACAAAACGCGCACGCACGCACGCACACACACGCACGGGGCGGATCGGAATAGCGAGGAGTAACGTCCTTACGGGAGATGCCCAGACGTCCGCGCACCACGACGTGCTTTCTTCGAATGACACGACCAACGACGACACCGTACGTCAAAACGCGCCCTTCCCCTTTTCCCCCACCTTTCTTCCCGCGAACAAAACCGAATCCTTCGGAGAACCTCTCTCTCTCTCTCTCTCTTTTTTTTTTTGTCGCGCTGTCAGCTGCGCCGCCCGTGCTACGCGCGCTCAGGAATTATCGCCGGCTCGGAGCTACGCGACTCCGACGGGAGCATCAGAAGAAATGAAAGAGCGAACGAGCGCCGTCGGCATCGGCGGCGACTGACGCGGGCCGCGCCGCGCGTCGGCCATGTTGCCTCCGCTCGTCGCGCGCGCCATCTGGAGCGCCGTCGCGCGGCGGAGCCGCGAACTGCCGTCAGACGGTGCGAGACGACGTGACGACGCTGCGTAGTTCGTGATACAGTTTTTTTTTTTTGCGTGACAGAAGATCCTACCGTTCGGCAGTGGGATAAGTGCGAATAGACATTTGAGCTCGTCGTACGACAGGTAGTTATCGCCTAGCTAAGATTCCTACGGTTACATCGCGGAAAGAAGCCTATCGAAATTATTCCACGACGGTAACGATGTTCCGAAGTTCGCGTCCTAACCTTTGATCCTCGAGCTTTAATTATGCGAGTAGGTAACGCTCTTGAGAAGCTTGGTGTTACTGTATTGATTTGACGTATCGATCGATTGAATATTTTAGATGTCGCGTAGTTGTTGTTTTCCATGATGACAACTCGATGTTGCGTCTTATCGCGCAATAGAGGTTACCCGTTTATCCGAACGATTATTTGTATTGAATAATTGTGTTAAGTGTGTGATAACGGGAGATAAAGTCTTAATCAGCTTCAATTAGCATTGATCTTGTTAGAGCCAACACAATGAGTTATCATCGAGGAAGTGGCAGCAAGCCGAAAGGCTTCGGCTTTACCGGCTTCCAAATGTCCGGAGCAAAAAGAAGCGGCACCAACATACCTCCACCTCCGCCAAACTCTACCCTGAGCAAGCAGGGCTATCATACGATGAATGCCATTACAGAAAACGCCTTGTCCGCTTGTTGGGGCATGCCCAAAAAGCGCAGCAAGACCGAAGAAGAGTTAGTATGATTTTATATACGAATGCTGTTATAAAAGAATGGATGTGTCAAACGTCATTGCGTGTGTGTGTATGTTTGTGTGTGTGTGTGTATGTGTGTGATTTCTATTTAAACCCAGATACTTTGAGGACGACGACGAACAACCTCCAACTTCGTCGTTGGAATATATACCCGCGCCTGGTTCTCCCACGTACGACTTGATGAAGAAATCGGCGACAAAAGATGAGAGCGACAGTGAGGAGGATCCTTTGGATGCTTTCATGGCGGGTATCGATGCGGAAGTAAAGCGGAACAACTGCGCGGTTGATACTCGTAAGGAAGACAAAATCAAAGGCATTAGGGCAGACATTGATGGGGAAGACGACGAAGAAAGTTATTATAGGTACAAGCTCATTAGATATTGGGCTAGTTTACACCATGCGTTTAGGCCGTGACCTATACCCTATATTCGATCTATATACAATAGGTCACGACGATGTAAACAGTTGTTAAGTGACTCGACCTGGCTTGGATCAGGTCTGTTTTTCACGTGCCCTGACCTAACTTAGGTCGCATGATGTAACGCGTGTAAACGCAGGTAACCCAAAGATCGTCTAAAGTGTGTAGAGTGTACCAATAAATACTGATAGATGCCTCTGCGTTTATAAGTATTTTGTACAAAAATCAAATTTTCCATCAAGTTTAGTTGTCGTAATTATTTAGTAATTATTGAACACAAAACACCGCAACGTTGATGTGCAATTTATATGTAAATACAACAACATAACCAGCAATTTATTAATCGTATCTCACATTCTAAAGTATATTTTTATCTTGTTCAACAAATGGCATTGACACGAGGACTAAATTTTTACCAATGGGACCTATATTTGACCTAAAAGTATCATAGGTCTACATGGTGTAAACGTTTCGTTAGAAGCCTATTTGAGGTCAGGATGTAGGTCAGGTCGCGCGAGCGAAATTTGATGTAAACTAGCCAATTGTTGATCATACATCTGGCATAAAGTTATGATAAAATGTACAATCCGTTTTTTTTCACTCCTAAGGTATATGGAAGAAAATCCAACTGCTGGTTTGCAACAAGAAGAGTCCGATCAAGAGATCGATTACGACGAAGACGGCAATCCCATCGCGCCACCGAAGAAGAAGGAGATCGATCCACTACCTACGATCGATCATAGCGAAATAGAATATGAACCGTTCGAGAAAAACTTTTATAATGTGCACGAGGAGATCTCAAGTTTAAGTAAACAGCAGATTGAGGATTTAAAAAAGACTCTGGGTATAAAAGTATCCGGACCGTCTCCGCCGAATCCAGTTACAAGTTTTGGTCATTTTGGCTTTGATGATGCGCTGATTAAAACTATTCGTAAAAACGAGTACACACAGCCTACACCTATTCAGGCACAGGCGGTTCCCGCTGCCTTAGGCGGGCGAGATATAATAGGTATAGCGAAAACCGGTAGCGGTAAAACAGCAGCATTTATCTGGCCGATGTTAGTGCATATTATGGATCAGCGCGAATTGAAAGCTGGAGACGGCCCGATTGGTCTTATTTTGGCGCCAACGAGAGAATTGTCTCAACAGGTACTACAGTTATACATAATTTCGTTCCCTTTGTATAACAGAGGAATGTTTGAATAGTAGTGTCTTACTATGAGCATTGTTTACAGATATATCAAGAAGCAAAAAAATTTGGAAAGGTTTATAATATTCAAGTGTGTTGCTGCTATGGAGGTGGCAGCAAATGGGAACAGAGCAAAGCATTGGAAAGCGGCGCAGAAATTGTAGTCGCTACCCCTGGTAGAATGATCGATCTAGTTAAAATGAAAGCAACGAGTTTAACTAGAGTTACATTTCTCGTTCTGGACGAAGCCGATAGAATGTTCGACATGGGATTTGGTGAGCAAATGCACACTTTAATATATACTGAGAGAATATCGATAATCAATATCAAATCTATCTCTTTTTTTTTTATAGAACCACAAGTACGATCTATATGTAATCACGTGAGACCTGATAGACAAACTTTGCTATTTAGTGCGACATTCAAAAAAAAAGTAGAGAAGCTCGCTAGAGACGTTTTAACAGATCCCATTAGGATAGTGCAAGGAGATGTTGGTGAAGCTAACACCGACGTGACGCAACATGTTATTATGTTCCATAACAATCCTAGTGGCAAATGGAGCTGGCTGTTACAGAACTTGGTTGAATTTCTAAGCGCTGGCAGTCTTTTGATCTTTGTCACTAAGAAGGTGCGAAAACTAAGCATCCCATAGCTGTAGTACAATGTGAAAGGGATGTGTAATCTAATATTTTTCCCCCACACCAGCTCAACGCGGAAGAACTTGCCAACAATCTCAAACTGAAAGAGTTTGATGTATTACTTTTGCATGGTGATATGGATCAGATTGAAAGAAATAAAGTGATTACGGCTTTTAAGAAGAAGGATGTCAGTACCTTGGTCGCTACTGACGTAGCCGGTAATTAAACTATTAATGCTGAAAAAATATATGCGAAATTCTTATCTTGTGACGTTTCAGCGCGAGGTTTGGACATTCCACATATCAAGACTGTCGTGAATTATGACGTAGCACGAGATATCGATACGCATACACACAGAATAGGAAGAACAGGACGAGCCGGCGAAAAAGGTACAGCATATACCCTTGTAACGGAGAAGGATAAGGAGTTTGCGGGACATTTAGTGAGAAATTTGGAAGGAGCAAATCAGGACGTGCCAAAGAGTTTGATGGATTTGGCTATGCAAAGCGCGTGGTTCAGGAAATCAAGGTTCAAAGGTGGAAAAGGAAAGAGTTTAAATATCGGTGGAGCAGGACTTGGTTTTAGAGGCAGACCTAATTCATCGAATTCGGTATACATCGTAACGATAATTTATATGATTGATTACGCATATATCTTCTAGAATAATTGAAACGATAATTGTATATTTTAGAGTGGATCAACGTCGCAAGCATCCAAGGATATTAGCGAGGTAGTTAAAAAGTTAGAAAGACACGGACCTGGTAGCGACAGACTCTCCGCTATGAAAGCCGCTTTCCGAAGTCAATATAATTCTCAGGTGAGACATGCAATTATTTCTATATAAAATCGAGAAACATCAAGGAACAAAATTCAGAAATATTTCTAATTTAATCTTGATACTCTGTAGTTCCGAGCGTCATCGGATCACACCTGGGAACAGACGATCACTCCACCTTCCGTGATAATGCCGCCACCTCCAACCGTTCCACCACCGAAGCCTGCAACTCAAGAGAACCAAGCTTCCAATTCCTCGGAACCGGAACGTAAAAGAGTGCGAAAAAGTCGATGGGAGTGATCAAATTAGTGTATTATTATTTGTGCATATTATATAGCAACTATATATTACATTATACTATATCGAAATGATAATGAACTGAAACTTGTTTTATATTACAATAAAATTTAATTTTACCAATTCGCTCTCTCGTATGATAGAGCTATTTGCTATCCCTTTGGTCGAACTCTCATGTCTGATACCTAATTATCAATCCGATCTCGACTTATAGCTCCATCAGCGACATTAATTTTATTTTGCTGTAATTCCGCGGAGGTCAAGCTGCGTGCAGTTCCTGCATCGATCTGTAATCGCATCTTTGAAAGCGCGCGTATGCAATTTGCTTAGAGTGAATCATTCCATAATTATTCCATAAAGAGCCGTGGCCGTGATCGTGTATCTGCAGCGATCTTTTTAATTTCACGATCGTACACTTAATTACACCTTACAAAAGTGATCGTGGCTATCTTTCCGGTAATTGCGCCGCTGAAGAATGGTATTTATTTGTGTTTATTTTTTAGTCTCAGTTTATTAATAGGTTACACATGTATAGAAAATACAATACACACATACAGTATTTATTGAAAAAAAGAAAAATGTAATCTAATCTCTATATATGTAATTTTAAAATTATCAAAACTTTGAAACTTCCAAAGAACATCAGAGATTTTGCGCAAGAAAATTTCAAAATGGTTTATGAATATTTTAAAAAAATATGCGTAATATAACTGAGACAGATATATGTCAGATTCTCGAAGTAACTACACTCTACAGTCTACTTCATCCACTATGCCCTTGTTTTCCTGACAATGTATTCACCATTCTCATTGACATCACCCTTGCAGTGTACGCGCGCACGGGCGCGCGTGAACAAGGATAAGTGTTCCCTTAATATGGTGATTAAGTCAAAGGGATAATGCTAGAGTCATCGATCATGTGCTTGACACAATCGAGTGGGACGTTAATGACGGTCGATAGAATCGCTGACACGTGTCTCCGCGTTATTAAGTCACATCGATACGCTTCGATCGGAGACGTCGGCGCGTGGCACTGCAACAAAGTTTCTAATGCCCGTGAATCGCCCAAGGTTCGCATTCACGGTCATCTGCCAAGGTCACGCGAGAGCATTATCTCTCTCTTGCCTTGTTAAGACGTAATGGAAAAAAAGTATCAATCTTTTCTTCACTTCCGCGTTATTGCAATCCGCATCGCGTTAATTCCAGTCTAGAATTCGCTATTCCTTCAGGAACATTAAATGAATATATTTATGACTTCGGGTCTCTCATCCAAATTGTATTGCAGCATATGTACTTTAGATGGCAATCGTCTAAAGATTAAGATTCTTAAGGATTTATATACTGCGGCATCGCAGGACTGCTCTTTCTTCTAGTCTTTTCCGTCTGTTGCGTGAGAATCGTTGAACCCAGCGACTTCTTCGCGGCGTCTATATTTTTGCCGCTGAACTTTTCCATGGCCCTGGTGTAGGAGCCAGTACAGATTCGTCCCCAGACTTTTCGGTCCTCCGCGCACTGCCTGTTTCTTCCCTCGCTAAACGTTCGCTGGATGTCGCTCTTCTTCGCGACTCTGCAAACGTCCTCCTTCTCCAGAGATGTGCTAGAGCCCGTAGCGACCTGGACGTCCTCCCATGATATGTTCACGTCAGATTGTACGCTGGACGGCGTGGGACAGCTGCTGTCGCTGGACAAAGAAGAAGATCGGATGAAAGACGACGGTACCATCAGCTTCATTCGCTCCTCAGACTGACTATCGTTCGAGGGCGGTTCGCTTTTCGCGCGAGAATTCGTCCTGCAGCCGCCAGGACTACTGTCCTGATTGTCATGAACGAGATTGTCGTTCAAGATGATCTTCGCGATCGATGTCCTCTTCCTGAGATTTTCCAGATTTTCCTTGGTGATACTTTGGGAATTATCCACCCGCAGAATATCTTTAAGATTTACATTCGCGGAATCGGCGCTAAAACTCAGTTTGTTTCGTTCGATCTTAGATATTTTAGGTCCGGATCTTCCATTAGTTGCGACAACAGTCTTTTTAGGCGCTTCGCGATTGTCGTCTTTGGCCGCGACGGTTATGTCCGAATATATGTAATTAGGTAATCTCTCCTTTTGACGTATCGAAATGGCAATCCTCGGTTGCACTTCTAGCGGCTTTGGATATTTTTTTTCATTTTTGTCCTCGGACGCCTCTATCTTGCCGGACATAGCACCTTTCACGCATTGTTTGTATTTTTCGTCTATCGTAGTATCGTGGCTATTTTGAGTACCTGCGTTATCAATGAAGATACTCTGTCCATTGTTTTCCTCAGGTCGCAAAAGCGACCATGAATCCAAGGATAAATTCGCGTCTTCCTCTTGAATCATTAAGCCCTGCGAAACATTGGTAACACTTTCCTCAGCATTCCTTGCGGAATCTCTTTCGTCCTTTGTACTGTCTTGAATCTCGTCCTCATTGTCATCGTCCTCGTTGCCGGAATCGTTATCGAGACTCTTCAAGACGCCTTCGTTCTTCTCGTTGCGCTTCCTGAGCTCCTCCCAATTCTTTCGCGGCTTGTAGCTCGTCTTTCGCCTGACGATTTTGCTCTCGGTGATGTTGATGTCCGGGATAAAAAGACGCAACGCCTTTGTGCCAGTCGGGAACGTCACTTCATTGATTCGCTTCTCGGACATGATTGCCTTCAGGCTCGCCTTTGAGGCGACCTCCTGATGCTTGTTAAAAGCGGAGACCAACTGCGCCACTGTGTACTTCGGTTCCTCATTCTCTGACTCCGTCGAACGATCCTCCTTATCGTCAGACGCCGCCGAGTTGTTAGAACGGCTGGACACGTCGGAATGTTGACGTTCGCAGAGACGTTTGTCTACATCGGCAGATGCCATGTTGTGGCACAACGACATTTCATCGGAATCCTCTGTCAGAGTGTCCGACTCGACGGACTTGAGGGAATCTAGATTCTCTTCAGATTCCGAGATGAGCTTCTTCGGGATCTGCAGCGATTCCACGTTCTTTGCTGCGCGTTGCAAATTATTATTCGATTCGATGCATGAATTTCGATCATCGCTGCTGAAATCGCTCGGCGTCTTTGTGACTGTCGACGAAACGGTTGGCACACTTTGGTCAGTTTTTCGCTCAATCTCATCGAATGTTAAATCGATCTCCGATTTTACATAAACGACTAAATGATCGTCGCTGATCGAGGGTGTGAGCCTTGAGGACGCGATCTCGGCGCCGAGTTGGTTGAAAATCGGCAACATGTCTTCGGTTCTTGCGCGCTGGTAGCTCTTTCTTCGCCGTTTCAGGCATTCCAGACTTCTGTAGATATCCAAGACACCTTGGGACTTTGATAGGGACCTCAACCCATACAGTTTTTCGCGGGATTTGCTGATTACGGGATTCATTGTAGCGATGGCACTGGCTCGCTCGCAGTTGATCGCCGAAGATCCGTTCAGCAGACACGCCTGAGACTGAACGTGATTTAAACTGCGTATCCTCGACAATATACCGCGGCTCAAGCCTTGATTCAAATTAGCCTGGGATCGGCTCTGAGCTTTATTCAGCAGTCCTTGCGTCTGTTCTTGGTTCAGCAGACAACTCTGACTCGCGCAGCTCAGACTAGTTCTGGAGGAGTTTAGGCTGGCTTGAGAATCCGCCGGGCTGGCGAATCCCTCACTACCCACCAAACTCGAGCGACTTCCGGTTAGACGATAGCTCAGGCACATCTCACTTTGACTAAGCATGCAATCCTGTAAGCCCTGTTGACGATGTTGCCGATAGTTCTGATCGCTTTGGACGTCCCCCTGGCAGAGACTCGCCTGGCTGGTCGTCTGGCTCATCAGCGCGGCTCTCCTCAGGTTCTCGCGACTGACCACGCGCTCCAGAAGAACCTCCCGCGACTTCGACAGGTACCTTCGCAGATGCGGCGACGCCTGTGTTGGGGCGCCGCGCAGCCAGTCATGGCGCAGGCATTGTTTCGCGGTCATCCGTGCACTTAGGAAATAAAAGCAAGAATAAAATTTATTCTTCGATACAATTCATTCGAAAGAACCGAGAGTGATTCGAGTCTTTATATGACGAAATTGTTTGAAAACTCTCGAAAGAAGGATTCGAACGCTAGTCGCGGTGATTATACCTTGGGTCTAGCACCAAAAGCTTCGCGACGAAGTCCTTCGCCTGCGCCGAGACATCCTCGAACAGCTCCTCGGGGAAGTCCACCTCTCCTAAGGATATGTTCTGGAAGGTCTCCTGATCGGTTTCGCCGCCGAAGGGCGAGAAGCCCGTCAGTAGTACGTAGGTTGTAACGCCGAGCGACCTGGAACGAGGATATTTTTCGTAGACGAAGGAAACCCAATCTGCATCTGCACAGAAAGGGTAACGAAACTCGCCACGTTTGGCCTTACCACATATCGGCTGCCAGCGTGATCGGCTCGTAATGCAGTATTTCAGGCGCTGAAACGAAAAATGTAAACACGATTGAATGTATGGAAATGTACGCACAATAGCATTCAGTGGTCTCACGTGCCGAGGTCTCTCCTCCGCACGTCCACTTATTTCGTGTCCAGTGACCTCGCACGTGACATCACTCGGATTCGCGAACGTCATTTTTATTTACGTATGAAAATCGAACGTGGGCTGATGCGCGGAAACGAGATGATCGGATCGGGACGAACCGCGTTCGGGATGATGCTGCGGCGGTGATTCTACACGCCGGACTTTCAGCTCTCGGCGCTTCGCCGCCTAAGATCGTCATTATAACTTTAATCTGGCTCTGCGTGAAGCCCCCGTAAAAGTTCAGCGCGACGGTCGGTTTGCCAGCGCGAGCGGAGCAAGGAGATACGATTGCAATGACTGTTCCGGTCTATCGCCATCAGAACGTCAGACCGGATTGCCTCGGTCGACGATACGATCTTAAACTGCCCACCGCCGACCCCGCTGATCCTATTATTTCGTAGACAGTACGCGATCGTGCGCGGTGGCGACACGCATCAATTAAATCGCGCGGCGGGTAGTCCACCGGTTCTGTCTGTTAAGCAGACGGATTTAGAGCACCCTGTCTTAACGGGCGTAACAGTTACACCACCTCCGACACCTCGCCGCTTGACATTTCGCTCTTACAGCGAATGAGAAAATGAGATAAGTGGGCGGGCGAGACCGATTGAAGCCGACACCGGCGATGATTAATCGGTAAATAATTTTCGGCGAGTCCGAGGGAACGCGTCGCTTTAAATTGCAAATCATATTTGGGCTTACGACGGCCCGACGAAGAAGCATTGTTCGCGCGAGATCTCAATTTTCGCGAGGGAAGGACAGAGATAAAGAGAGAAAGAGCGAGAGAGAGAGAAAAAAAGGGAAAGATCGCACAAAGGAGGAGCGTTAATTCATCGGCCGTCCGACTTTGTTATTTACTTCGTTCCACGACATAAAGGCCACGACGCGTCGATTACCTTGCCTGGAAACGGCACGATTTGAAGAGACCGACGTCAATTATGGCAGGAGGGGCCGAGGGGACCATCACCGCGTGTACGCGTGTGCGTGTGCGTAACGGCCCCCCCCCCCGGACTTTATTAAGAGCGCGCGTCTGCGGGGCTCGGCAGCGCGCAATGAGGCTAACGTGTCAATTAATATCGATTATATTTGCGATCTCGCCACGGTGATCGTCAATTAGCGGACCCAGATAATGATCGGTAGCAATTAAGCTGCGCGGCAAAGAGCAAAGAGCGCGGACACACCACCTGGACGAGTTCCCTTCCCTCCTCGAAACGACGTCATGGTGACTCCAATGGGGCAATTTATATTTTTATATTTTTGATTAAGGAAGTTTGTTAGGCTATCGGCGTCGATCTCTCGGCAATCTCTCAACCGGGCGTGCTCCGAATTGTTTCGTGCTCGAAAGAGACTTATAAAGTTAAATTTTCGAAATCTCGAATGACGCTATAAAACGTTTCGCTCTCCTTACTCGTTAAAGTAATAATATAACGAAAAACCGGTTGGCTTATCAACAAAATGTTTTCAATTCTTTAGTATCTTTATGACTGCGGCACCACGGGGTATAATGAGATATGGTCGATATCTCTTTACAGAGATCCTACCATGTAATGAAATGTATGGAAATTATTACTCTTAGATGTCCCTACCCACGTGCTGTTATCAGTTTCCATATTATTTTTAGCTGGAAGATGCT
>NJRL01000452.1:197755-219412 GCA_003063815.1 Aphaenogaster rudis
ACGTGGCTGTACCAAATGTTACTATTATTGTGGTTGTGGCAATTATTGTTTCTTCCGTGTAACTATGTAGGGCACTCAAACATGATGATAACGCTGCAAAAAGTTTTGATATTCTAGCAACTATTTTGGGCGTCCTACATAATTATTTTGATGACCCAACAAAACTATTTTCAGATCTGTATCTAGCCAAATTTTTAAATATTTTAGCAAAACTATTCTTTCCGTGCACGGATTCTCCGTTTCGACGCGGTGAGATCACTCATAGCTTCCCGATTCTCTTGGTAGCGAGTTCGGCGAGAAAATCACGTCGAGAGCATATGGCTCGTTCAGAGTTCATGCGCAAGCACTCGCAGCGGCGGATCTCCTTTTCTCTCTTTTTCTCTCATTCTCGTATGTGCTATATATGTCGCACCGCCAAATACGGCAGCGGCGTGTTTATGGAGCGCGGGAATAATGTTAGCGTCGTACGCAACGACGCGTACACTCCGCCGCAGCGCTTACGAAATAAATCAGGTGGTACCCATTCGTCAGGAACTTGAGCAACGAGCAGCTCGTAGTAGGTCAAAGTTAATTTATTGCGTCACCCTCTCTCGCACGATAAACGCCAATCGACCCATAACTGATTTACGCGATTAATTTCGTTCCTTAAATTAATCGCGTCGCTCAACCAAGGGTTGGACCGGGACTCTTTGTTTCGCGTGACAGTAATCGAACTCTCGGTTCAACGTGATGTAAATCGACCTTAATTCGCGCACGTAGATCGCGGATAAAAAATGCCAGGCGGATGTCGGCGAATGACGCCGGACACTTCGATTGAGGATGTCTCCCAAACTGCTAAAGGCTCGATGACCTTTTCTCTCTCTCTTTCTCGCTCTCTTTCTCTGTACTGGCAAGATACTCTCGCGAGGATAACGAGGAGGAATCTTCCCATCCGTAACGAGCGATTCCGACGACCTCGTCGAAATGCACTTTATAGCACGGAGCCGCTTCTGCATCTCACAGCGTGTTGTTGTCATCAGCTTATTATTTCCGCGAACGTCCACGCGGTTTTACAACCTGGCACACGTTCACCTCGCAATGCTAATCCAGCATCAGTGTTGATCATCGTGCTCCTTGATTAGCGAGTTAAGATGTAAGAGTTATTCGAACGATGCGAGATCATAAACGTATAATAACTAGACTGCGCATTCGGCCGAAAAGTCGTCAATTATTAGAAAGAGATAGCATGCTTTGTATCATCATTCTGTCTTCGTCTGATAAATGACAAACGTTTTGTTTCTTTTTTTATGGTATGGTGACAGCAGCTGTATTTTTCTAATTTTTGACGCGTTCTGACTACGGGAGACATTGAGACATCGCGCGATCTAGATATCATACGTCTATGTGCGAGATATACGAGTACTTCTAGTACACGGAGAAAATTTTATATTAAAAATTACTATATGTATGGCAGTAGCCGTGGACTATTGCTGGAATTATAAAAATTTTTACTATGTTATATTAATAATTATTAAACTCATTAAGTGAAAAACATAGTAAAAATTTTTAAACAAATAATATTAAGAATAAGATCGATGATATTAAACAAATATGAATATGAAAAAAAGACAATATCGGTCGCGGCGTAAATTTGTCGGTCTTAAAACACAATCCTTACATGAAGCTGGAATTAATTCCCACACGGAAAAAAAAGAATGGTTGGCTCGCACAGAAATCTGTTTGTGTCAACCAGATTTAATAGTTAAATATGGAACAACTAATTGTGTGTTTGCTGCAACCGTAGAACAATTGTTGAGTAACTGTATTGTAGCAGTAACAATACCTGGTTGCTTCAACCAGACTGTTTCTTGATACTTCAGCTACGGATGTTAATCGGATGTTAACATGCATGTTAAAATTCCCGGAATTATAAAAATTTTTATAATTCCAGCAATGATCCACGGCTACTGCCATACATATAGTAATTTTTAATATAAAATTTTCTCCGTGTAAGTTTCTAATTCAACCGGTAAGAAACGACAATAATGATGCAAACACTAATGGGACGATGATAAAAAATATCACGTCGTATATAAAAGCGTGCGATGAGAACAGACAAAATATCGCGGAATAAAAGCTCTCGACTCGAATGAGTCAAAGCGAGTCCGAGCGAGACGACCGCTCCGTTTTCCGAGACCTTTAAGCCGCCGACGCTTTTACGCGGCGCGCGAACGGCAGAGCAATAAAACAATGCTGTCAAGATTAAAGACCGTCGGAGATTAAAAACCCCTTCACGTGTAAATGTCGTCGACTGTGCGATACCGACGACGCGTCTGCGCTTAATTATCACCGTTGAAGCATTTTACGGCCGAAGAGAAGAGAAAATAAAGAAAAGCGTCGCAAAAGTAAGGCAGTCCGAGGCGTTTGCTGCCCGTACGAAGTCCAGACACTCAGAAAAAAAGAGCCGCCGGCTTCGAAGAATAAAGCGAGCTCGAGCGAGAGCCGTCATTCAATGGACAATTCATTCGTCCCGATGGGACTCGAAACACTGCCCGATTTTCAAGGCTGAGAAGGGTCCCAGAATAATTCGTGTAACACGACGAGAAAAACGTTATACTGAAAGCGCGGTACGGTCGCGTGTCTGAAACGCGGGCCTCTTCTTTTCGCTGATGAACGGCGAACGAAATCAACACCACCGTCGACTCGGGGGAGCGAAACGTCGCTCGCGAAGGTGTCTCAAGTTTCGAAAGTCTGGTCTCGGCTCCGTTTTTCCATTCTCGTCCGTCGCGTCGTCGCGAACACGACAGCGTCTCTTTCATTTATTTCTTAGTAGAACGTCTGTACATAAAAGCGAGTTTGGTTTCCGCGGAACTCACGGTAAATCGAAACGAGGAGGATTATACTGGCCGTATATTTAATTTCGTTTGTGCTCGAACGAGCTTTTTTCTTTCTTCTCGTCGAGTCACGCTGCAATCGAGGAAGCCCTACGATCGATTATACCCGCGCAGCTGTGTACGTGTATCTTTGTCTGTGCACAGCATAAATGGCAATTCCAATTTGTTTCCGAGAGCTTATCGTTCGTCATCCCGCGCGATCGATAGCACGACCGATCGCAATTAAAACTCTCCTCCGGTAGCCACGTTATACTGTTTTTACGGAATGGAGACTCGATGACCAAACTCGTTCGATCGGTTAATCACGTGTTGGAATATATCGAATGTACCAGAATATATACGGTCTATTATATCATATTGAGTGGAACGGATTCGATAATGGGGAACCACACCCGGACTGTCATTCGTGAAATTTCCGAGCATTCTTCCTCGTGCTTCCATCTCGCTATGTGCACGGAGAAAACAGTCGGAAATTTCTGACGACGCGTCGGCGAAGTCGGTTCCGGGATCCGGATATGCGAGAGAAGCGTGACAAGTTCGCATCGACCTTTTATGGGTCGAACTTACCTTGATGTCCAAATGGGCGATATTTCTCTCGTGGAGGTAGGCGAGTCCTTCCACTAGCTGCCGCACAAAGTGTACGACGTCACCTTCGAGGGGCACCAAATCGCCGTCGATGAGCGTTTGCAGATCGCCTCCGGGCGCGCTGAAAAAGAAATCGTCGTTTCTTGAGGTAATACTTCGAAGATGGATGATGCTTAGGATACTTAAGTCACGTCACTAGCGAGAAGAGATTATTTTCCCGTTTTTTAAGCGCTTCACAGCGTCCTTCTAGCAGTGATAAATATAATATTGCAAAAATTTATATATATATATATATAAAATAATATATTTAATCTAGAAAAAAGAAAGAAAATAAAAACGCAGTACTTACTATTCCATGACTAAGATAATTTCCTTCGGTGTCTCGTAAACATCGTGCAGTCTAACGACACGTGGCGATTGCGAACACAGGGACAACAGGGCGATCTCGTGTCTCAGTTCCGCGCTACAATCGGCGTTGAATCGGTTCCTGGACGAGTACTTGGCCGCATAAAGTATGCCGGTCGATCGCGACCTGCAGCGGTAGACTCTCGCCCACTGACCGCTGTTAAGTTTAACAAAACCTTTGTTAATACTTGTGCGATTCTCGAGAAGAAAACGAAAGAGAAGAAAACGTGGACCCGCCCCTGCGAATTTGTAATTCTACGGTACTCCATATATTTTGATCTCGAGCCAACGTTGAAAAATCACCGGAGATAAATTGTGTGAGATATGAGGCGACGCGCGCACGTGCGAGAATAAAATACAGCGTAACGTAAAATGACGGGGAGTGACGGTACGGTTTATATTTGCAATTGTCTGTCGGTCGTTCGATCGGATGTTCCGATGCAGCTACGACTTTTAATGCCGATTGACTTCGCGTTTTCGCGATGAATTCTTTCCGTCCTTGAGAAACAAGTCGATGCCCGAACGCCACCGCCTTCCCCTGGCATCCTCCATTACTCGAATACTTCTCTCTCCATGACGTTTCTTCTCTCTTCCCTCCGCTCGTCGCATTCTCCTTTCCGCGACTTCGAAGTTCTCTGAAAACACTCCGTTTCCAGGAGACTTCAGCCATCGCTGATTCACTGCGTAGAAAGCGCAATCTCTATGAAACTCTATCAATTTTATTTTCTATTCCACATTCCCCGCGGGAACCTTTCAGCGTTTCATCCTTGACTTTCGTTTCATCAGGATTTTGCTCGCCGTTCTCTCGCTATTTTGACGACGTTCTATTCGCGGTGCTATCTAACGTTCCACGGAATGGCCCGTATTATTTACAATCGTATGCGCGCTTTTTCGTCGTGCTAAGAATCTTGTACTCGCCGTCGAGGATTCCGGTCGTCTCTTCGGCAAGGTCGACACAGCGGCGCCTGGCAAGGCTGTGCCCGTAATGCGTACCTCACGTTTTCACCCGTGTTCAAAGCGAGCGAGCGCCTTTATTCACGGGAGAGTGTGTTACATAAACGGCGGTGAGTCCGTAAGATAAAATTATAGACGATACCATTAACTTTCTACATTGAAATCATAAGTACTCCGATGTTCAATTTTTCATCTCTTTAAAGTGGACGAACGAGAATTCTTTATGGGACTTATTTATGACTGAGTTTTATATTTCTTTGTTCGTAATCGATAAATTAAAATCGTTGAATCGGAGGAAGCGCGAGGGTCATCTCGTCGGCGGTTTAAAATCAGGAAGTGCAGTCGGGATCGCGAATTGCCACGTGAAACGTGCCTCGCGTGCGAATCGACGGCGACTCATCGCCGCGGCAATATCCGTCGCGTCCTTTCGCGGTCGCGGAGATAAGGATAATGAGCATCTGATAGCGCGCCGCGCAATTAACTTTAATCGATTCCAATTTTAAGGCCGCGCGCCTGAATTTTTCCACCCCTCCCGGATCCGGGAGAGATATACGCGACGTAGAGGCGCGCGAGACGGAGGAACAAAGGAAGCGACGCGCCAGACGGAGAGGGCGATATACCGCCGTAATTTTTCCTGCCCTTTACCGCGGGGCTCAAGGCCCGTTTCCAAAAGTAATTACCACGGGCGCGGAGTGGGTATCAAAGAACGCGCGCACACGCATACACGAAGAGTGCGTTGAATTGGCGAGACGCACGCCGCGCTGGGCCGCCGCGCCGCGCCGCGCCGGGATAATACCAGCTGTATACGGCGCAACGATTAAAGCATTCGCTATTATTAAAGATCGGTACGGGCAGTAATCGTAGAAAATTGGATTTTAGCGATCCCGGCCGCGTAATGACGGCGATCGGGAGGTGCTGAATGCTGGAGAGACGCGCGGCTGAATCATTTTTGAAAATTTATCGCGCCCCTGGGGCGGCTTCGCTTTCAGCCTATCGTAGATACAGATGTCGCATGATAAAGAGCGTCTTATATATATGCTAGTCTCCGAGAACTGTTTTAGTTTGACTTGCTGATATTTCAATCAACAGGAATGCAGATTTCAATTTTCATTTTAATTATAGGGAGAGGAATGGAGAGGAAGTAAGAAGGAGACGAGTAGGATGCACGATCGTGACGTATATATCTCCGTAAATATCGCAATTATATCCGTAACTCGGTACAGCGGTATGGCGACTGTTTATATATTATGCGAGACGCCTTTGTGCTCGCCAGCAACAGGTAAATCAGCTTCATTAGCGATGCAAACGCGCTGCGCGTGGAAATCGCGGCGGCTGATATCGGGCGCGCGTGAAGTTATCAGTGCGCGCACCGACGCTATCCGTGAAATTAAAACGACGCATTAACATACCCATGAATATGAAACGCCTTAAAGTCCACGCGATTGAACTCGCTCGCGCGTTCCCTTGTCACGCCTTCTCGAAAGGGAGCCACTATATCGGTTTCGGTTAATAACCGAGCGATCGATATACCGTCCCCGATTAATCAATACCCCACCGAGAAACCGGTACTGTCGCTCTATGACGT
Source organism: Aphaenogaster rudis (assembly GCA_003063815.1). Taxonomy (NCBI): domain Eukaryota; kingdom Metazoa; phylum Arthropoda; class Insecta; order Hymenoptera; family Formicidae; genus Aphaenogaster; species Aphaenogaster rudis. Next base: position 204,158 of record NJRL01000452.1, read on the forward strand.
CGTATCCCACATTTATTGATTTATTTATTTATTCGTTTCATTGAGACACCGACGTGCAAAGCATGACGACGAACTGGGCGAACCACTTCGAGCCTGAAATCCGCTCTGACACAATTAAAGCTCCCAGATAATGATAATCAGCAATTTCATATTCCGCAAATTAAAACGATAAATCCGACGATCGGACATTATTATTATCCGGAAAATATTCGCCGCACACGCAGGAGTTAAATTGATCAATTTTACAGAAACGAAGGTAACTGGACGACATGATAACGACGCGCGGATAAATCACGAGCAAGCGCTCCACCCATAAATGTCCGTGCGTGCAACAGGCGCGTCTCGCACGACTCTAAATTAAATTATTAGCGCGAGAGAAATTGCAGGTTGGGCAATCGGCGCCCTATTACCGACGTCCCGTCACTACTGCTCGTCGACGATCATTACGGGCCTAATTCGCGCGGCGATTAGCGGCGATGCAATAAATATGATTAATGCGCGACGCGCGTCACGTATCGTTGCGCATATTGCTACCGTGCGTAACGCTTTGACAAATTACGCGTCGCATCCGAGGGCGATTAATCATTGTGCGTGGCTCGTTGCACGCGATGCGAGCCGCGACGAGGAGCGGACGAGATCGTCGGGAGTAAATAACGCGCGACTCGCGCGAAGCTGGCAGCCGATCCTCGTGAAAAGTTCGTTCAGGAATTCGGCCGTTCCAGAGATTTATCACATTCAAGATAATCTCTTTTTATATAATAATGCGAGAAGCATCGCTATCGCATGTATAATTGCAACGTTTTTTTTTTTTACAACGTTTGGAAAGATATTTATTTTAATTGATATCTCGCAGTTTACGGCGAATTTTTGCGCGACTACGAAGAACATGTTAAGAATCGTATTGTGAACCGACTCACCTCGCGAACGGTTTCGAGTCGATCTCGTAGTGCTCCGTGATGGGTCCAGTCTTGACCACCCTAGCGAGCTGCGCCTCCTGAACGAGGACCAAACCCTCCTTCACGTGTTTCTCGCTCCACTGCACCCTGCATCTTCCCCTGCATCTCTCTTCGTTGACCGCCCGATCGTTCGCCCGCTTCGTCTTCGCGCATTTTGCCGAGGACGCTTGCAGACTACGACGTTGCGGTCCAGGCGACGTCTTCCTGATGGACGACATCGTGGGCGCTTGATGATTCGACTGGTAGATCATGGCAGCTGGATCGCGGACTTGGTATCGCGTATTAAAAACACGCGTATCGATATACGCGGAGACTTCAACGCTTGGCGCACTCGCGTTTCATCTGATCTCTTAACGTACTCTCCTCCTTCCCGCAAATTTTCGCAAACCTCGAGTGATCTATCCAAGCGCGATCTATCCAACCGCGCCACTCCGGCGTCCAAGCTTTCCGTCGGACTCGCGGACCCGCGATCTCGATCCGGACGACTCGATCCGCACTCTCGCTCTCGATCTCACGGCCTGCACTCTTCGCGCTTGATCTCCTCTCGATCGGCCACGCACACGGAGCGAGCCGAAGCGCGCGGTGTCATTCCATCATCGTCGAAGGGGACGGCTCTACCTCGTTGTGCGACGCGATCGACATAGGTCTTCACATCTTGCAGCCGCGCGCGTTAGAGAGCAAGAGAGAGAGAGAGAGAGGGAGAGAGAAGAGAGACAGAGATCGCGTGGCTCACGGTCCAGCGCCGAGTCTGAAACTGGCCGCTGCCGGACTCAACGAGAGCACGAATCTCCTTCCGCGCGCTCCTCTCCGATTCGCTCTCTTCCTTCTTCGCGCGCCAGAGAGCACGCCGTGAGTCCGACACCGACACCGAGACCCCAGCGGGTCTCCCTGTATTTCCCCTCGATCCTCCCGCGTCCTCCTGCCGCGATACTCCTCTTCCAGGGTCGGCTTGAAATCCTCCTCGCGGTCTGACTTCGTAATTATAGGTGGACATGAAATAGCGCTTCAATATGTAAATAAAGTAGCGGGACTCATTGTTCCTCTCGCGCGAAAGAAAGAGACGCGACTATCCGCGGTCTGACGATTGTAATTTTACTGCCGACTGCATATATGCATAAGTAATCCGTAGTGAAACTGTCCGTGTGTGTATATATAAAATTATATACACGCACAATAATATATATTTTATATTATATGTAATACAGAGATATTAAAAATAATTTCATGTAGCCAGAGAATAGAAGTCGGAAAGTGAAAGCACCGTGAGTTTTTGCGAGCGAATCTCTCGATCGAACTTTTACGCGCTACATTTCAAGTAGCTTGGGGACCTCTATTTAATCGGGCTAACGACCGGCCGATAGACCACTCGTAGAATAAGAGCCGACCGTACGTACCACTTTTAAACCGTGTGTCCCACTGCCCACTCAGTCCTCAAAACGTCCTACTTTTCCGAGCTTGCGTTCGCGGTATTCGCGACATAAAAATGGACAGTGTTAATTAGCCATCGGTACCTACGCGATATTTCCGCTTGGCTGATTCTTCAAACGAGTTTATGATTATTGGGAATTATCAAGTCGCGACTTCGTTTACGAATCGACCGAATCCAAAAATATCTCGACTCTCAATGGGGATTCACGGAAGTGTCAGCACAAAGAAGCATCCTCGATCGCGTTACGGAGCCACTTCGGCGTGGAACCTGGAAAGGAAGCGGTTCACCGTGTCAGAAATTCTTTTTTCCTCTCCTTCCTCCCTTCTCTTCTCGAGGTGCAACTTATGCACATGCATAATGGACTCGCGCCCTTTTATCTACGCTGCGATCGCTGCGCGACTGGATTCCACCTACGTCAGAGTAGCATCATCACCACTACTACATCAGAAACGGCGGACGCAACTAAAAATAGCGATGGTAATAACAACAACAACGATAACGACCACAACATCCGCATCCAGTTCAAAAAGAAATGGAAAAAGAAGAAGAAGAAGAAGAATATCATGATCGAGGCTGGACCACGATGTGCAGCTTCTCAGGTCAGGGCTACACTTAGGACTTCTTTACCGGCGCTCGGGGAATTAATCTAACGTAAAAAAAGGAAAAAGCAAGAATAGGACAAATAGAGGAAAAGGAAAATTGAGTGAAGAGCTGAAATTAAATTACGTCTTACTGTGCTGAGGAAACAAAAGGTCAAAGGATATTCTCTTATTCTTTAACGTTGAAAATTTTAGTTTAATTAATGCAAGATATTCGTAAAAAACAATCAAAAGACATTAGTTTATACCTAATACTGAGTTTTTCCTCGGGAGATGAGATAAGCCGCTTTTTTATTCGCATCTCCGTCACGTGGCAGCGAGGAAGGGCTCTGCCCGTTTCAGGAAGAGATCCGTGTAACCGGATCGACCTTTAACTTCTCTCGTTACAATAATGGAGGCTGGTCGAAGGGCCGGTCGCGCGGTAATTGGAAATTACCGTGTCGTCGCGCATGGTGGGTCACGAGAGCACTCTCGAGAGCGCGCCAACAAAAATGCGTCCACATTGGCGTCGGGCGCGCCGGCATCTTTCCGGCGGCGGATTTATCGAGATAATCGCGGGTTCGCTCGGGATACCCCGGAACAATCCGTCCTGATCTCCGCGAGCGCGTGAAAAAGCCGCGAGAATCGAGAAAAAAATCCTTGCCGGTGTCGTCGAGAGAGATCCCTCGATCCGACCTCTTCATGGATCGTCTCCCGTACTTCCGCACCACTGCGGATGAGAGAAACAAACACGCACGGGTCTCAGCGCCTCGGAGAACGGGGGCCGGCCGATTTTTCGCGTTTGACGCCGAACATTTTCGCTCTTTATCCCGGACGATAAGTGTGCTTGTAAAAGCTTGTCAATATGTTAATGAACGCGCGAGGGGGCCTCACCTTCGAAGTTTTCATCGCTTCTTGGAAACGTGCCCGAGGTGTCGATTTGAATCCTAAGTACCGCTTGGTATACATGGAATGCGTGGAAATTATTGCAGATATTACCTTAAAATAATTAATAAATACATCGAGAGATTGGTTCTAGCCTAGGACTATCTTTCGAGCAACCTAAAGGAACTCCGTGTACGTCGAGAACGCCAAAAGTACCGTTTTCTTCGTAACATCGTGAAAAAGTGGAGCTGAGTTCAACGCCACGCATCGCGTGGGACTAATGGTAATCGGGTTGGACCTGGACGCACAGGAGGCGACGAGGAGAAAGTGCCGCTGTGTTTGCGGGTGCTCATGATCAAGGGGAGCATCCGCGCCTGTTTACGACGGAATTCGCCGCCGATACTGCAAGGCTGAACCAGTGCTCCGAAGCCTTGTTCGTAAATACATCGATGTGTGTACATTATAAATTCGATACCGGTATTGGCGATAAAATATTGAACTATTTAATGCGTGTGTATATCATTCCTCTTTCCTCTCTCTCTTTAATTATCCGCGTATAAATTGAGATAAATTTTTCTTAATTGAGGAATTAACTATCCTTTATTATTATCCTTAATTACTACCCTATATTTTGCATCGAATAAGGCTTCGATTACCAGAGCAAAAAATCTTTGTCGGCGTAAATGCTGGAGGTGGTTGGAAGAGGACGCGCGTCATTCGGCGCGTATCTCGAGGCGCGCTGAAAAGAAAAGGAAAAAGAACTAGTTCGAGCTGGCCGTCGAAGGTGGGTTCGAACCGCGAACAGACGAGCGGCTACCCATATCCTTGGCACAATCCGCGCCGGTGATCGCACTTGGTGCTAATTGCCGGTACTAATTGCTTGTCACCGCGCTCGTCACGGTGTTGGATACTCGCCGTATTCGCTTCTACGTACGACACCGAACACTCTTGGGGATACGAGACACGTCGCATGCGCGACACGATGACTGTCGATTCCGACAAAGGATCGACAAAGAACATTCCGCGAAAGTTTGCACAGACGGTGTCTCATGCGTCTTTACGCGAAACGTTCGCGCGAGCGCGAAAGCGGAGGCCGTTGCTACTTGGTCGCTGCCGAGGTCCACACTACAGCGATTTATTTCTCAGGACACGAGATACTCGGATAATCGTACTCGACTGAGATCCCACGGAGATCGCCTTCGTCTTCGCGGAATCTCAATGTCGCGATATTGATTTAAGAGAAAACGCGGATCTGGGAGGATCCAGGACGTATCGTAGGTGAAATGATGCTCTCGCAAATGTAAGATTCTACGATAGTACGAAAAAGAACTATTATACAGTCGATGCTCCTTATTCGCGGATTCGCTATCGACATGTCTGTGACCATGTTTCTTTATTCGCGAATTTAGATCACAGAGTTTACATGAAAATACTGTTTAATTTAATTTTTCTTAGAACATATTCTATATACTACATACATTTAACTATTCTATATTCGTGGATTCCTTATTCGCGATTAAAAAGTTAAGGTTGCCACAGCAGAATAATAATGTTATTTTTCGCCCAACCATAGAAAAGGGTTATGGGAACCATAGTACTCTGGAAGTGACCTATATGGTTACCCCAAGTTAGCGAGGGTAGCTGCTATATGGATGTTACAATCATAATGATTATTTATAGGTACAGTTCCTGCAACCATAGTCATATACATATTATCCTATCTGTAACCTAAAAATGTTTTATTTTGAATGTTACCTTTGAAAATAGGAATAGAGTCCTTAAATCCTATGCTTTATCTTCAAAGCATACGATTTGAGGACTCTATTCCTATTTTCAAAGGTAACATTCAAAATAAAACATTTTTAGGTTACAGGATAACATGTATATATGACAGTGGTTGCAGGCTCGTAAGTTTTATCCATAATTATCCACAATCGTATCCACAATAATATGCACAAGAAGGATCGCAATATAACATACACTTTATTTTATTTGAAAATTTTTCGTGAGTTGGTGGTAATACTGCCATGCTGTCTATTCTATTGTTGCAATAGAACTGAACTCTCAGTGTTGTACCGTGCAACTATATCCTACAGATCTCTCAATCATATACTATATTTGTTCTGCAGACCACATTAAGGCGGAACCAGACTATGCGCGATTCGTAATTCGCGATTCGTGAATCAATATATTCGTGAATAGTGTAGAGGGAAAATTCGTCGATTCGCCATTCGTACTGATTCGCTAGCCGAGCTAGCCGACTTTTCACTATTCACGAATATACGAATCACGAATGGCGAATTACGAATCGCGCATAGTCTGGTTCCGCCTTTAGAGAGATAGCAATAATTCTTTAGTTGAAGCAACCATATATAAGAATATTCTAACCAAATGTTACTTATCATAAGAAGTACGGTTGTGAGAACCATATAGATGAGCATATCTTGACAGCTATATTCAATATAATATCAATATAACTTGAATTCATATGCATTTCTTTTCCAATCATAGAGAATGTTGTTGTAACAACCGTAGCCTTTTTTTCCGTGTACGTAACTCCCGCGAGTAAGAAGCGTCGACTGTACTTGGGAATTCACCATTTTAATGGGAGAGATCTCATCAAAAGGCTTTCATATTTCAAATATCCATCTCGCGCTGCTGATTTCTGTTTTCGCGCGATGCGGACAAGTTACATTTCACTTGTCCCGCCGAAGAAATGGCTTCGCGAGAGTGCCCGACAGTCGGATCGGACTTTAAAATCTAAATTCGCGCTTTCCGATGCACGACGTCGGACGGAGAGGAAACGAGGAGGCCCGCATCGATACGCGCCGGTAATATTATTCATGAGGCTTTCACGGATGCCGGCAGGTATTAAAGCGAGGGGGAGATTTTAGCCGACGTTGGATTCTATTTTATATTTCGCGACGTTGGACGTCGGCGCTCGTCACTGTCACTGGGGGCACATCGGAGAGGATAACGCGGTTTTGCGCTTGAAAGTTTGATCTAAAGTGAGACCACGGTTGTCACCTTCAGACTAGTATTCTGCCGGAGATCAATCTTGAAAAAGAAAATAGTTACATCTATATAATGTACGTATTTTCGAATTTGCCATTTTTCTTTTCTTGCTTTTTCTGAAAGAAATGATCATAAAAATTAAGTTAATATAAAAGAAAAAAGCTTTTAGGAACCAACGCAGTTAACAGCGCGTAATTATTGTTTGATAATTACAATAATTAAACTATACAAATATAATATCACAAACGTTTCAACCCTGATTTGGGTCCTCTTCTCAGTGCGTATAATAAACCAATAAAATTAAAGCTGACAATAAGATGTGAATTCAAATCTTTCCACTCATGCAGTCCAAAAGAAAGTCAAATTTATTTTCAAAAGTATGAAGTCATCATGAGTTAGAGTCCAATATATAAAAAAAACTTTATCTTTGACTGTAAGTAAATAAAAAAATAAATAATATAAAAGCGTAAAAATTAAGCCTGCCACCGGATGTTCCTTTTAAAAACCAGAGGAAGCTCCAATTATACATGTGTATACTGTACGCACACTTGTATGTGCGTGCGTGAATACTAATCTGAGTAATCGGCTGGAGATTTCTTCCGTCTGCCGGGGATTCACCCAAAAAGCCGGAGCCTCCGGCTGAAAACCGGATAGGTGGCAACCGTGAGCGCGAGACTCGTTTAGCCCACAGAGTGTCCGAAGATTGGCCGTTCACTTATTGTCAATCGAACGTATCTCTCCTTTTTTTTCCACGGTCGTAGACCACAATGTTACACGGTTAATTCTGCGCAGATTCCCCGTATCCGCGCGCGCATATATACACGTTCACCTCGCGGCGTCCGAAAGGTCAAACCTCCTCCACTTTCCAGCGGCCGATCGCGGCTGTCGCGATCGATCGGATAACTCGGAAAAGCCGTGCCATTTGCAGAGGGAAAGAGAGACAGGACGTGGACTGCGAGGTCGGCACCTATCGCCGTTCGAAATTAATTATCCCGGGGATGAGGATTGAGCCGCGTGTTGTGCCGTGCGCGGTCCGGCTCGCTTAATGATTTCTGTTTATAGGCCTGCTACCTCCGCCGGCAGATGCGATAAATTCGTGTCGCGCGTCATTGTTGACTTTGATGGCTCTCGTTATTTGCGGCACTGTCCTCGGCGCGATTCGTTGACGTCTTGGTGCTCGATAAATTCGGTACGTCTCACTCTCGTGCCGCCGCGTCGCGGCGGGACGGGACGCGAGCGGGGGCGAAAAGCCGGCGCCGACGACCTCAACAAGACTTCCGGCACGGCTGCCTCGGGGGAAAAATCTTATCGGCGATTTACGAGCTTGACGCGCGACCGACCGACCGGCGAGAAAGGGAGTTTCGGGCGCCTTCCATTTCGAGCGCGGAACACGTGGCTCCTTTTGAAGATCGAGACTTTTATCGTCGCACGCGAGTAAAATTAGAACCCGGGAGCGATATGATAAAGGCCCGACGAAGTGGAGGCTCGCCGAGGTGGTCAACGAGCGACAACTATAAATATTCGGAACGTACTCGCGCGAATTAAGGAACTCGGTTCAGAGAGAACCGCTACTTATACGAGGGTCGTATCTTATCTTTGTTAAGACGGTATACCAAGTTCGGCAAACGTGAATTTCGAATTCGCGGATCCCAAGGATCCCGGGACGTTATTTGCGCAACGAAGGGGGGGGGGGTAGGGAGGGAGACACCCGATCGCGAGGAATGCAAATTGTCGATTACCATTAAGGAAAAACGGCACGGTGTGTTTGCGCTGAGCGCGTAACGCGCTACGTGCGACCACGTCGCATGCACGTGCGAGTTCTCTCTCCAGGATTTACGATCTTAGAATTAGACACAATAGGAACGACCCGACTCTCGCGTCTAATAATCGCGGCTTATCGCCGTATACGGGACGCGGCTTGACGCTCGACACGCTCGCGCCGATCGCGCAGCGTTGCCCAGGATTTGCGAGTATCGCTCTTAAAAGGGTAATCGGCATGGACTCTGAGAAACGGCGAGGAGGGGCATATGCCTCCCCTGGATTTTAATTTTTTCAATTTACCATGATTTTATGACAATTACATAATTTTTTGTTTGAAATTAAATTATTTATAATTATTTACTAAGCCCGCGCGAAGCGCGGATTAAAAAGTTAGTGCTTTATATTAAATAGACCGTAGACGGTATAATGTTTGTTTATTTGTAGACCGTAAACGATGATTTTTCCACGAATAGTAGGTAATATTTACCCGGAAAAAAATAATGGTGAAATATGAACCTTTTTCAAAATGAACCTTTTTCCAAAAATTGTATATGGAGACCTCTATGTTTGTCTATTTATAGACTGTAGACGGTGATTTTTTAGACCGTAGACGGTGTTTTTTCCACGAATAGTAACATTTACCCGAAAAAAAGGGGAAAAATGAACCTTTTTCTGAAAACTTTATATGGGAGCCCCTTGACCCCGGGCTCCGGCCCCTTCCAAAAACCGTCTACGGTCTAACAATAAGTTAGAGTATCATGAGAAAGTATACCAAATTTGGTGGTTCTACATTGAAAACTGTAGATTTGCATAGCGGACAAACATACCTACATACTAAAATATTGAAAATTAGTCGACCTTGACTGACAAAATATAATTTATTAAAAATAATAAGTAGACTACGTTTCGACCCTTCGGTTTGGGTCCTTATCAAGTCTGCGTACAGCAATATAGCAGTTTACCATGTGTCATACGAACCTGACGCTGCCAGTGTGTAATGCTTCTCTTGACACATTCTTAAGATGTTTTATATCGTGATGAACTTTTCATTTTAATTTTTATGTACCAGCAATATACTTTTATGGTAAACTGCTATATTGCTGTACGCAGACTTGATAAGGACCCAAACCGAAGGGTCGAAACGTAGTCTACTTATTATTTTTAATAAATTATATTTTGTCAGTCAAGGTCGACTAATTTTCAATATTTTAATTTGATACTGACGATTATTTGTTACTTTCAATTTTTTATACCTACATACATACAAACATACATACATTCATTTTTACATATATAGATAATAATATACATAATAATATATTTAATTATTTATAATTAATTTAAATTAATTTATATTAAAATTAAAAATAAAATCTGCATAAATATTTCTTTAAAAAATATTATTTGTGAAAATAATATTTTTCGTTAGGCACCCCTAAGTATACCTATATATTTACACTCTGCCTCCTCTTGAAGAAAGTTGTATAAGGACGCCCATGGTAATCGGCGACGAAAAGAGACGAGGTTTTCGTAATATCTGCCTTGATCGGCGAATAGACAAATCGGAGTGCACCGTCGTCCTGAGAGATTCAGGTCCTTCCTCGTTCTTGATCGTGAGATACTTCCGCAAGAGCGCGAATCACAATGAGACGATAGATAAAACGGGACAGGCGACGGACACCTTCGCTATCGCCGAGGTGCGAGAGCGAAAGTTGTTGAAATTCGCGAGAAGAGAAGTCAAGAACAGCTTCGATCGACGCGTTAATGACGCGTTAATGATGCGGTGCGAATTGGCTTTAAATCCAGGATGAAAATCGGTCTGCCTTGTAATTAGTGGCTCGGCACGCCGCCGAGTTTCGAGAGCTCGAGCGATTCCACGTGCATGTTATATCTTCTCTCTCTCTCCCTCCATCTTTGTCTTTTTTAATTTCTCTCCCTTTCTTTTCTCGGTGGTTGCGCAGCGCGGGACAACTCGCACCCTGACCCGCGCGCTAATTAACGAATTATCATTCGACGGCGGCGAGTGACGGCGGCGCGACTTTATTTGGTCGCACCAGGTGTTACGAACGGCACGCCGGCGTTGATTTAGCAATTTCTAGGCGCCACGAATCGCCAAGTAATCGCTCGTCGCCCCCGGCAATTTCCATTATCGGCATACCGAGAGGCTGGAGAGTCCGCGAAGGCCGTCGTCACGCTGGATAAAGTGGAAAGAGACACGCAGCCTCCGTCGCCGTCGCCGTTATCGTCGCCGTCGTCTCTCGTTTTCCTGCAAAATTCGACGCGGCGCGAACGAAAGTGAGGAGAATCTGAATTGTGGATCTCGTATTATCGTATTTACACACGGAAAAAAAAATTCTTGGTAAACTTGTGAGATGCATTTAGTATAACACTTTTTTTAAAGTATTTGATTATTATTATTACCGATTATAATAATAATAACAAAACATTTTGTAATAATTATAAACATTTGTAAAATAATTATAAAAGAGCAAATTTTGTTTAGTTAAGCCAACTAAATTATGTAATACTTATCATACGGTTAGTTGAAACAATTTCACCAAGGTGCTTGGTAATATTAACCAAGCCTGGATTTTTATAACCAAGGCCTTTCTTTCAGTGCACGGAAAGAATGGTTTTGCTAAAATATCTAAAAATTTGGCCAGATCTGAAAATAATTTTGTTGGACCAAAATATTTATGTAGAACGCTTTCTCAAAATAATTGCTAGAATATCAAAACTTTTTGCAGCATTATCATCATGCTTGAACGGCGTCCTACTTATTGTTAGTTACTTTTGATGGTCTAACAAAATTATTTTTAAAAATCAAAAATTGGTAGATTGAGAGAACCGCCAGTAATAACTTAACAATATTATTCGATTATCGACAACAACTGGCCAAATTTATTACGAAATAAATATCATCACGACGTTTTGACCCTTGGTTTGGGTCCTTTTCAAGTACACTAATTCAAATGTATAAAATTGTCATCTTAACAAGAACATCCCTTATAAGACGACAATTTTATACATTTAAATTAATGTACTTGAAAAGGACCCAAACCAAGGGTCGAAACGTCGTGATGATATTTATTTTGTAATAAATTTGGCCAGTTGTTGTCGATAATCAAATAATATTGTAAAATTATTTTTAGATCTGTGTATCTGGCCAAATTTTTAGATACTTCAGCATTCTTTTCGTGTTTCGAACCGATCCTAGGAATATATTGCGAGAAAATTTCTACGTCAATAGTCTTCGACAATTTTCTCGCAAACTTAACAGATTGCATTGTCGTGCGTAAAAATATCTGATGTTTGCGTTTTGTGCGCGCTTTCCACGAGACGTTATCGTCCTGGTATCGTTTACAAAATTATGACAATTTTAATAGGACGCGAATGATCCAAGGTTCACGATAATTTCGTTTCCATCCATGGAGGAAGACCGGAGTTTGCTACACGCGGTTAATTTCTGAATTTCTTGAATATGCAGGCGCGTGGGCACCTCAAGGTGAAGCCGCGCGGTTTTGAGCGCGATTATATCACGTTTCATTCAATTGCAAAACGCGCGATTATAGCGAACGCACTGTTATTATCTATTAAAATGGCAGTATCTCGCTGTATCGGCCGATTACGTAGTCCCTCGGTGACACAATCGCGTTAATGTACAACTGCGGTTTCTCTGTTCATCCCGTAATCGCTGCTGATATTTCGGCAGATATATCACGAAATGAAGACAAAGCGATTGTTACACAGCCTCGCGGTAAGGAAGGAAAGAGCTCTGTGGGGGAGAAAGCCACATTGCATCGATTTTTAAAAACGTGGCCTCTCATTCAGGCGTTTTTATCTTCACATCATTTCCAAGTTTCGTTCGGTCGAGAGTCGATCAATTTTACGATGCAAACCGCGCGCCTCGCACGATCCTCCGAAAGCCGAGACATTTTCCAGGTCTCCGTGTTGCAGAAAACGCCTTAAGGGTGAATCATCGCGGCAGCTGTGCCGCCGCTAATGTACGCCTATTTATAGGATAAACGGCGACGTTCTCGGAAAAAGTGTTCCATTCGCCATATCGGTAGGCAAACGCGAAACCAGGGCCGCGATTTTAATCGGCGAACACGGCGCGCAGCGCATCTCCCGCGGACGGAGATTTTCCAGGCGGCATCCCTACCTCAGGTCGCATCGCTTATGCCACCCTTCGGTCGTGAGTCGTCCCGCGAGAGGAGGCGTTGAATTATTTATAATAACGCCGGTAGGAACAACCGGCGGCATTAATGCGCGAAACGGATTCCCTGTTCCTCGTGCCCCGGGTGCGTTGACCACTCGCACGTAACGCTAGGACGTCCCGGGAAGTCTTGCACCGCGCGTTATTTACGGCAGAATGCAAATTTAGCGCGTAATTTATCCTTGTCGTGCGAGAACGCTTCCCTTATCCTTAAGCCCGAGCGACTTTAAGTGGCGCGGCACAATGGACGTTGCGCGCGTAAATAAAAGTGGTCATAGTGGATAAAATAAGAATTGAAAAATAAACGACACGAAATACGGACGAATATGCTTTTTAGGCGTAGGTTTTGTCTCGCGTTACAACACGCGTAGCTTTAATGTAACGTGCGAAAGGAGCCTCTCACTAGGCAACCCGTTCGACATCGCTGCACGTGAGGAGATCGACGCTCAACATGCGAGGTGCAAAAATCGGCATTGCGGAAGAAAGAGGTGAGAATGGTAAAAAGAAACTTATACGTGCTTTTGAACGTATTGTTGCGTTTATTTCGTACTGTATTATTAAAATTAATACAATGACAGAAGTATTTACAGGAGGTTTTTAGCAGCTACATGCGCGCAATATTTCGCGATTAATTCCGGTATTAATGGTGTAATAATAATAATAGAATAATATAATAATAATAATAATAATTCTATAGAATATAATAATATAATAATAATAATATTAATAATGATAGAGAATATATCGGGCAGCGCGGCGCGTCCAGGTCGCACGGAAGGCAAGAGCCGACGCGTTTTGTCCGCGGATTTCAATTAACGCGAAGAAATGAAGCGAAAACTGATTAATTCTGACTAATGGCATATCACAAAGAAGAAAATAAATAACCGCGAATACACCGCGAGAGAAGCCAAGTCGACCCTCCCGGGTCGCGCCGCCCCCGCCCGTCGTAGCAAAATTATATTTTACAGGTCTATTCCGCTCTTTGATTCTCGGAGATGCATCTCGAACCACATTCCCCGGGCACACATACGCTCGCACATGCGTCTCGAGAGGAAATGCGTTAGAATTGTGCGTGTACGCGGCCTGTCCGCGTGCGCGTTCGGTGCGTCGTACTTTACGTGTCCGATGTTAACGAACGTCCGGTGGCCAGACCACCGTGGTCGGAAAAGCTAAACAATCGGTCGGACAGTCGCCTCGGTCCACGAGGTCGAAAGTGTTCCCCGCGTGTTTCGCCTCGACTCGATTCCGCGCGCGATGATTGAAGCAGCCGTCGAAGAGAAGACTAAACATCACGAGATTTTTCGCTTCGCGAGATACCCCCGAGGGCTGTTGCTTTCGCATCCTCGGTGAATTTTAAGATTCGGCGAAAATTCGACATTTTTCATAGTCTAAACGGTACAAGTCCTTGAAATAGTCAACGTATCAAAAGTGTGCTCTTTAACTTCGAAGAGAACCACCAAAAACCGAACAACATCGATCCCTTTGCATAGTACAGTAATACGGAAAAAATTCGGGAGTGTTGCTAAAAATTTCATCGCGTTAAAACATCAGTTATATTTACTGGGAAAATTCCACGTCCTCGCGTATCCCGTGGATTTGTGTAAAGAGATGTACAGATTCACGGTTGGACGAGCCTCTCGTGCTGCTAGAAGCCGAGGCTCGCCAACCAAGTCCGTCATTTTTGCAGCGCTCTCTCGTCCGCTCTTCTTTCTTTCTCGTCTCGCTCGGCGAAGACACAGGTCGCTCGTTAGCGTCTCGCCAACGAGCGTGTGTCCGCGGCGAAATGAACGAAAATTGGAGGCGCGAAAAAAGGGGGAGCGAGCGTGAGAAAGAGGACGGAACGTATTTATGACTAGCATTCGTTGCGCTACGCGAGCGAGCGAGCGAGCGAGCGATTCGCGCGTTTCAATTTGCGCGCGATGATGAATTCCGTGGATAAATAAGTTTGCGTATGTACAATTTTGATTTGCGCGTCCACAAGAGCCCGGAGAGCAGACGAGGTCGATCATCCTTTTTCTCTCTTTCTTTTTCTTTTTTCTTTCGCGCGCGACGAACAATTCTCAAGTATCGGAAGAAAAGGATGCTGATTCACAAAGTATATATAATAGCACGATTGAGAAATATTTAACAATAGCGAAAACGTATATATACACATGATATATACGGCCCATAGAAAAGTGGTCCCTTCTCCGTAACGTGCGACGAGAGTCGAGAGTTTTCGGTGGTTCGTGCGACGAGTTCCCTGACATCTGAAGGGCTTGGCCGCCCCCGCATTGTTGATCTCCTCCGCCGAGGCCGTATTCGAGCTAACCAGAATTAGAGACGCCTAGAAGACTCGTCTAGGCTTTCAATTTGGATTTCCCGCGAAGCCGCGCGCAATTAAGGCACTTTTCACACTTCAGACGTACGTTCTCT
>NJRL01000453.1:0-67420 GCA_003063815.1 Aphaenogaster rudis
AATTTAGTATTGACCAATACTAAGTATTAAACAATCAATACTTACTACTTATCAATACTAAATATTCTCAAAACAGTACTGGCACATTTACTATTAACCCATACTTAGTACTGAGCCCCAATAGTATTTTTCCGTGAGGGTGCTGCAATGTATTTGCAAGCTTCTGTGCTGTATGGGATATCAAGCGTTCTGAAATAAGATCATCTTCAACAAGTTAAAGCTTGAGATTATGCTCAAGTCCCTGCTCATTTTTCGACTATGAATCTAGAGGGTATCTTAAGACCGAACTTAAGACGGTCTTCAAAATAAGATTCGACTATGAATACGAGCTTCAGGCTTCTCTCTGGTAGCGACATTCGACTTTTCCTTGTACATTTGTACCGACCAATATTGGAATGATTAATAACTCCGATTGAGCAGAGATGTCGCTGGCAGTACCTTTTTTCTAGATTTTTTCTGCCCAGTAGAATCAGATAACACCCCTTAGAAAAAGATCATCTTTCAGTAGAATAAGTCAACCCTTCTCTAGAAGAACGAGGCGGCACTTGTTCTTCAATGAGAATTGATTATGACATTTAACTTGCATGCTGCGAAATTTTTGAATGTTTTTATAACTTTAGTAATTTCAATAAATGTAGGTTTTAAATATATTATCCCGATAGGAAAACATTTATAAAATTATATGACGAAATCTTGCACAAAATTTGTGATCTGCAATTATATGGGTATATTTAAATAAATGAATGTAGAAGTATTGACCTTTTATAAAATATTGATAAATGTTCGCTCAATTAATTTCGAAAGTATAGTATTTCGGCAAAACAATAACGATATGGCGAATCATCTTATTGTTAGTAGTATAGTTGCAAAATTAATTTGAAAATGAATTATTCAACAATTGAGAAATTTTTTTCAGCTGTGTATTATGTTTAAAATATTTAGAAATATAATTGTGCATAAAGAAATCAAATTAATCCATATATATGTTTATATTTATAAAAATGCACAATTATTCCTAAATTATAATGTAGAAATATTGCACCATGAAATATCTTTCAGAAGTGTTTATCGAGCATTTAAAAATAATCAGGTAACGTGTCCTGACTTGTTTCTTCAATATGCTGCCGGTGTCTCGCTCATTATGTTCTTGAGAGAAAGTGAATTATAAAATATTTACACCTCAAATTGAATTTGTCTAATTTTTGACAAAAAATATTTAGAAATTTTATTCTGACAAAACTGCTGCGTTATGGTAAATTAATTTACAATTAGCTCAATTTTTGCGAAATTTTCATCAATTCATGATGCCATTATTATGCAATGTTTCCACAATTTGCCTATTTGGGTAAAATTGTGGTTTTCTAACATAAACGTCTTTTCTTATCAAAATTTAGATAGACATTTAATATATAAAAAGCGGTTTTACATTTATTTATTTAAAGACATTAACACGTATATAAAACAATTTTTTTTCATGGCTGTAAGTCCCCTATTATAGGCTCCATTATTCTGGTGTCCTTTTTTAAGACTTACGTATTCGGGTTTGCAAATGGCGCGAACTTGATGAAATGGAACTTCGAGAGTCTTTATCACAAATTAAATAATTATATAATCGCAACGGTTGTTATATAATTGACGTTAGAGATGTTATTTCATTAATATCAGGGTTCAGGTTTTCTGGTTTGCCCACAGAATCCGCGCAATAATTTCTAACGACAGACCAAGATATATACGGAGTGTCTCAAAAGATAACTTCAAATCTCCGCTTCGTTCAATGGAAGTCTTTCGAGGCACACAGTATAGCTATACGACACACTTCGGTGTCGTGAACTCTGTGTTTCAATGGTACGCGAATCCTCCATCGGATGTGGGCGTTCTTTTGTGCTGGCTCGGAAATGTATCTCGCAGATTCGCTTTCGCTGACTCCTTTCCCTCGCCTCCCGTCTGAGCGCCGGTGACAAAAGTTTCTTATCGTCCATAAGGATACGGCCATTTGTACCTGTATCTGGCCGGACGTGGATAATACGCGAACGCATAGACCACTGCAACAGAGAGCACGGTTGCATGCAATAAAATACACGTTGACATTTTTTGTTATTAACACGTGATAGATATATTAATCTATCACGAGAATCACGGCTGTACATACTAATTCTTTTCAACCTATCAAAGACTTATTTATTTTGTTAGAATGAAGCGGTTAATAGTTCTTCAATTATGTCCTAAGCCTAATTGAGCTTATTGTATCACTTCAAAGCAACTTTCATTTTTTGATTGCGAATAATTACGATGATTTCGGATAAAGCCTGCGGCAATATTTATCCTATTTGTTCTGTTTGCCTATCTTTCTGTAAAATTACATGTTTGATATGCCATATTATGTACCTGCCATATTATGTAAAATTTGGTCAAATACAGATAATAATAAAAATAATTTTGTTATATTATCAAAAGTAACTAAGTAGGATGAACACTCAAGCATGATGATAATGCTGCAAAAGTTTTAATATTCTAGCAATCATTTTGAAAGTCCTACTTAGTTACTTTTGATGGTCTAACAAAATTATTTTCAGATCTGTATCTGGCCAAATTTTTAGATATTTCAGCAAAACTATTCTTTCCGTGCAGGAAAGAATGTGTTTAATTTTATTACATGTTTGAGATGGAAAGATACAATGTTACATTGATAAATATGCCGGTCTATGTACTTTCCATTCTAGTATTTGGGAGATAGAAATAATAACGGTTCCGAAAAATATTCGTCGTACTTAACGGATGTTGTAAGAAACTTTTGGAAAGGGTTATTTACACGCCCGCCTATCGTATTCGTCGCCGACGCCGTTACTTGCCTCGACCTTACAGCCGATGAAGCCTCGTCTTCTGCAACGACGCATAACGTGCGAGTCGTTTGGCGATCGTCCGCCTCTGGAGGACGTTCCTCTTACGTAAGTGATCCAGTGTGTCGAGAGCCGAGGCCGGTACCAGCGATCCTTGGCTGTGCCAATAGTAAGCCGATGGCATCGGGCTCAGAAGAGGTACCCTCAATGGGCCGCCCAAGCTGCCGTGAAGGTGGTTCGTGAAAGGCTGCCCATGAAAGTCTACATGCGGTTGCAATTTGGGCAGATCGAGGGCATTTGAATGGCCCAGGAGAGACACCTTGAAGGGTGCGAGCTGCGGTTCGGTATCCACGGTTAGACTCGCGTACACTGACGTACCGCCATCATCGTGTGGCAGCTTGGGCGGGTCCAACAAAGAACTATGCGGACCCGGGTACTGAATCGGCTGCAACGGCGGGTACCCCACGTTCGGCTGAATCGACAGATTCGGGTCCAGGCCCAGATTCGGGAAGTGATGATGCGACGGAATCTGCGGTAGTTCGGGCTGTTGGTAAGCGTCGTCTTGAGAGGCAGGATAATTCTGCTCGTAATTATGCGCTTGATTGTCGTGGTTCACGGAATAGTGATCCGGTACACCATAGGTCGAAACTGGCTGCTGGGCGGGAGGATAAGAGTCCACGTTGTTATTGTTGTTGAGGCTGTCCTGGCCAGCTACGGTCTGATCCTTATAACCGACGCTACCTTTCGGTACGCTGTTCAAAAGATTCTTGATGGCGGAGCTCTTGGTCGGGTTCGGGTTCTCTTGCACGTTCGTATGTTGATTGCTGTGCTCGTCCAGGTCAGATTTCGTCGGTGTCACGATCAGCAGGCCGCCCTGGCCATTGTCTGTGAACGTGACGTCTGTCAGTCTCGTCAACAAGTTTATTCGGTGCGTTAGAGTGTTAAGTACAAGTTCGTTAGTCGAGTTGGAGCATAAAAGCAGGTACTGTCGAGACTGATTAGCACGTTGTTGCGTGTGCGCCGGGGGTATTGTAAAATGTGTCCGTCGAGCAAGTGCCAAGTGTGGAACTACATGACAATCCAGTTCTAGATTCGCACGTTCAATATACGGATGGTACACTTACACATGTTTGCGGGGAACTATCACAGGATTTGTCACAATACGGAGTAGTGCGTTTGTGTTACGCTAAATTCTACAGAGGTGTATTTTGGATGTGTACAGTGATAACGTGGAACAATCTTTTTATTTTTTGCTTACAGAGTATCCAAAGTATCTGATATAATCACCATATATTGCTTTGCCGAGTAATACATTTGCTGACGATTTCTATACATTATATTTATATCAGCGCCGTTACGGAAATACATATATAATAAAAAGAAATTGAAAAAGTATGTCAGAAAACAGGCTTTACCGTAGCTGCTGCCTCTCGCCAACTTTCGGGGAAAGTGAAAGGTCGCATGCTGATACATTCATGGGAAAACATTCGTGGATCGTGAAACAAGACGTTCTTCCGGAAGAAGAACATTGACATTCACTGAGTCGTTTGGCGATGATGACGTGCGATACGGAAAGGGAAATTCGGGCGTCATCAAACAAATCACATTAACAAGAGAAGATCGAAAGCGTCGGAATTTCGATAAAAGATCAAAGGTATTATAATTGTCGGTTTACACCGACGTTCCGTAACAGGATTTATTCGTGAAAGCGATATTCGCGCGATAATCGACTGCAATCTACTCTGAATATATTAAGTGATATAATACCTTTCACAACTTAACCGTTTCGAAATTTGAAGAGAAAATAAACATCTTTTAAAAATGACTTTCCTTAAGCTCCATATCGAAGCTGTTCTCTTCCCTCGAATAATTACTTAATGCAACGTCGGAAATATTAGATGAAAGCAGTTACACTAATCAAGTCCTCATTAACGCGCAATTATTACCCTGAGTTAATTACCGGTATCTTAGAAAGGCGCGAAGATACAAGAACGGAATATAACCCAAGGAACTTTGCAATGTTACAATTACATATAGAAATGTGAAACCTACCGTCTGATGGCACGCCGTAAACTTCGTGTGCAGAGAAGTCACTAGGCACTTCGGAATAATCGGCGGAGTTTGGCAGTGGGCCTGGGTAGGCATCATGGCCTGCAATTTCAAAAG
This sequence comes from Aphaenogaster rudis, assembly GCA_003063815.1. Classification (NCBI taxonomy): domain Eukaryota; kingdom Metazoa; phylum Arthropoda; class Insecta; order Hymenoptera; family Formicidae; genus Aphaenogaster; species Aphaenogaster rudis. The sequence goes on from NJRL01000453.1 coordinate 5,004, forward strand.
AAAGAACTTGACAGAACACTATCAAGTAACAAGAAAAAATAGAGATCTTACTTCTAATGCGATTATTTCAAAGATTATAGATCAGGATATGATTATAAACATCATACAATCATCAGTAATAACATAATATGTGAGTTAAAGAACTTTATCATACACGACGCCGCGGCGCTGATCTATTTCGAGCCTCTTTCATCGGTTATAACATTCGATTGTTATTGCTTCTCGAACGGATTTGAGAAAAGCGAATAATACTCGGTTAGGCCTCGGACACGTGATTACCGTAAATATCCGGCTTCATGGATAATCAGTCGGCTCGTAAATACTAAAATGACTTTCTATAGACTGCTATTTCTCGATATGAAATTACATCTTTGATAGATTTCCACGTCTAATCGGTTGAATATGGCGTGTATAAGTGAGCGTACAATAGAAAGCAAATGCGTCAAGTTTTTAGTATTGTGTATGTTGTAATTTGCGTGTGTATGTGTATGCAGTTTAGTTTTTTAATAGCTTTCTAATCGATCCTTCATATTATCGTAATAACGGCACCGAAAAAACCCGACAAATTCTGCTCGGTGAAGATTGTAACTTACCTATATGTTGAACCGGTGGATGATCGTAGTAAGCTTCTGGTGGGTAAGGCTTCGATTGTGCGCTGGCCGCCAGGCTTTTACCGAAGGAAGTGATAACATCCCCTGCTTTACTGACAACTTTGCCTTTGCCCGCTAATAGGTAACCACTTCCTTTGACTAGTTGACCTTTGAGAGCCAACACGCCGCCACCTATTGCCTTGAGAGCTTGGAACACCGTGCTAAAAATCGCCTTCTTGAAGTCCCATGGGCCGAACGGCTTTTCTTCGTACTGAAGAAATAACAAGATTGATGTTAAATTATATCAAATAATGTGATTAAGAAGCTATGAGCCGAGCAAGGTATTCGTGCTAATCAAAATAAAATTATATTTAACATAAAAACCAAATTTACAAATGTCTCGACCTCACATTAAGTCATCTTTAATGTCGTACGTACTTAAAAACTTACATTATAAGGTGTAAAAAATTATGTCTAATATATAAAAAGAAAACCTTATAATGTTACACTTTATAATGTCAGTTTTTAACTACGTACGACACTGAAGATGACTTAATGTGAGGTCGAACCGTTTGTAAATGTGGTTTTTATGTTAAATATAATTTTATTTTGATTAGCACGAATACTTTGCTCGGCTTATAACTCCTTAATCACATTATTTGAATTTTAATCCGCTGAGCCTCGTTAGACACATTTATTGTCAAATTATATCATTACGTTAGATTGTAATTATAAAGTAAATAGTTGCATAATAAAGTAAACGTAAACTTTAAAATAACGGAAGTAATATACATCTTCTTCTCATCTCTTCCCATCGACATCCTTTTCCCATTCATTTTCTAATTGACGTTGTACTAAATTGCTCGTTACTCGGCATAATAGCTTGTTTAACGCGCTGTATCGCGATTTTCACTTCTAAATGTCATTTACTTTAATTACCACGCGGAATATATCGCGATATCTAAAGAGAAAAGTCTTGACGATGATCATAAAGCGATTAGGAGTGAGGATCGTGAAAAAGGCAAACAGTGGACGAAGAACCAGTTAGAATTTCGCTCCTTTGCAGCATTATGGACGACCTACATCGTGTTTCCGACATAAACAACAACTTTTCCTTTTCGCAACTGCAGAGCATATCAATTAATCATTTTCTCATTTTTTCTAAACTTTATGTAAAAATCCAGTTTTCTCAATATTACTCTTTTATTTTTTGAAACGATTCTAATATTACTCGTAATAAAATTTATAAATAAACCCCATTCAATTAAACGAGAACGCAGAGAGCACATTAAAGTTCGTCGCATATTTGCATAAAGTATCGATTACCGAATAGGCATGTTCCACTGTACTAGGTGCTCCGTATACCGGTTTGTACGCCGTTTCGCTGCTGCCCGCTGACGCTTTCGCTGCGGAGCCACTTGATGCACTCGCAACTCCAGTTAGCACTCCGCCTGCTATGCTAGTCAGAAGACTGGCGGATCCAACATCAAAGCCCCTCTTTATCCTGTCCCGCATCAGCGCGGCGTATCTCGGATCGGAAATAACGCTGATAGTTATCATCTTCTTATCGTCGATCCGTTTCGCCGCATCCGATTCCGTTTGTTCAGGCAGAGCCACGGGTATCTCCCAAGATACAGTCTGATCTGCGTCGCTCTTCGTCCCATCTAATTGATTCTGATCCACCGAAGACCTCCAGGTATCCAGTAAACTCGAAAGATCGGATTCTCCGTAATTCTCCGCGGTTCTTCGATACGGTGTTAATCGCTCCAACTGTTCCGCGGCCCTCTTCAGCAACGTCTCCTGATCGCTCTCCACGGTTTCTGACCGAACCACGATTATCGAGCACCACGTCACTATCAAGACTTCCGTCAGCTGAAACGCACGACGAAACAACAAATACGGGACATTATCAATCCGTAGTTTTCGGATATCGAGCGATCTTTTATTATATTAAGCATAAGAAACAATTGTAAAACAAATTTATTATTTTCTACACTAAATTCTAAAAAATTTTAATTGGTTTAAAATACTTATTAAATAATTTATTTGAATACTTGCAAAGGAATTATTTATTTAAATCAAACAGTGACTATTATGCTATGTAAATTTAAAAAAATGATGTAAACAAAGCATAGATTTGGAGTTTTAATTGTTTGAAATATAGATTATTTAAAGTAATAAACAATTTCTTTGTTTCCGGCTGCTTGTTTAAAAAAACAGTTCTTTTTCATTATAATAAATAATCTTTTATTCATAAATAAATATTTTTTTATTTTAAAATGTTTCATATTTGATCTTAAAAACAATGATATTTATCTTTACAGGATTTTAAAGATGCTATTCGCATAGTATTATTAAATTGATTATCAATTTAATTATTTTCAACTTTAGCTGGGGACTGCGTTTTAAGACCGACAAAATTATTGGCGCGTAGTTTGCGGGCTAAAAAATATATATATAAATTCGCGGAAAAAGATTATTAGGCATCAAGATCAGCCTCGACCGAAAATAGCTTATGTATATATATATATATATATTTGTGTTATTTATATATCGGTCTGTATTTACGTATTATATTAATATTTATTTTTATTTAAATAATTATTTATTTAATAAAACGTTTTTTTTAAATAAGATAAATATTTATTTCAGCCAAGAAACTTTATTTCAAAGAAATGTGTTTATTTAACTGAAAAATATTTCTTTTTTAGTGTACAAGCGTATTATTATTGATTGTGATAGCGTACGGCGACATGAGATTAACAATCGATGTCCTAAGCTCATAGTATCGTAGTTTAGGGAAGTCTTTCTGGTTCGTTAAGCGTCGTTAATTTTTTACCATAGTGCGTTTTGAGGGTCAAGTGTTGATTTCCGAATTGCTCGAGCGTAGAGCGCATCGACGCGAGCGTAGCAAGTAGAGCGATGCCGGGTGAAAGTCACGCGACTACCGGCAATTCGAAGTGCGCTCACCACGCGGATCGCCATACATGACTTGAGGCAAAAAAACGGCTATCTCGCGAATACTGATGATTTCACGCAGATACCGTGAGACAACTAAAACTAAACTGTGGCTAATTAGCTATAAGATGGAAGTTGCACAATCTGCCTCTCTCTGCGGAACAATCTTGTCTCTTCCGGGTTTTAGCGTCGAAATCTCTTTCGTGAACGAGGTCGTTGATCTGTCGAACCAAAAACGTAAACGATTCCGAATTACGAGATGGACACGAAAAATAATAGAATTGACGACAATTGAATAATCTTTCGTCGTCCCACTTGAACGAGCGAGAGTGACCATCGTAACCTTGATCTTGCATGCGTAGAGTCATCGGCTGACCTAGTTTGCCTACAATCGTTTGCTGCACGTATATTCTCGGCGATTTCTAAAAAAAACGGTATACCAAATGATTGCTAATAAATAGTTCTAACTTCCGTAGTGAGGACAAAATCGAGTCTTTCGAACGAAAGCTATTCTCATAAAATAGAAAGGTGATGAAATAAGGCGGATTTCCGATGCAAGATTTTTTTGTAGCCACGTGTGAATTTTTTTGCCACTCGCCTGGATTATATCATTCATTTGTCAACTTTTTTATCTTCCGTCACGTATCGGATACAAATAATAGCTGGAAAGTGATCTAATTAGAAAATAAATTATAGAAGAAGATATGAAAGCAGTATACGTGCGAAAATTAAACTTTCCAGTACTTTCGCAATCTATTCATAAATTCTTAAGGCATTCTTCTTTCGAAGTGTTTAAAAAAATATTGTGGAAAATTCAGATCTTTCTCTTCGCAAATAAAGGCTTGCCGTTAGAAAGATCACACACAAGATGAAATATTCAGATTAATGTTTAACGAACAATCAGAGAGAAATTGAAAAGGTACTTGGAATATATGCAGTAGGTAATGCAATGCACTCATCAGAGTAAACATTGCGAATTATAATAAACAAAATAACTTGCTGACATTAGCGTGGAGCTTGCTGTTTTATAGAAAGTGACAAAATACGCGGATGCAAGCGGCTTTCAACAAACGCTGCAGTAATTATTTCTTCACGGTTTACAGCCTTCTAGCTGAAGGCTGCAGAGCTATCCCATACTTTTCTTCATTGTTGCAAGTGTGAAACTCACGATGACGAGTATACTGAAGGAAGGTTACGGCCAGACCTCGTAGAACTTTCACGTGGATGAGGAGCAAGGCACCTTGCTCTCGAGTAGAAATTCTCGGTTGATAACAAAGAATTAATGGTCAAAGAAGAAAAAGAAGAAGCACAAGATTTCATTAATCATTCAAAGAAGATTATGGCACTCTTCAATTGCTTGTCGCAAGATTTATAATCTTTGCTATTATGCGAAAAGTGAATCGCGAGAGATTAGAAAACGATCACGCGCGAATTAATTTAATATAACATATTAATATAAAACTCGCAGCTTCTTTCAATTGATGCTTAAGTATCAATTGGCACTTTACACATCTCCACAAATCAATATAGATGAATAGAACGACGCATGTGAAGCGCGTACCTTCATATTTGACTTTCACAGTCTAACGGTGAAATGATCACGGCACTCTCACTAAACTCACTGACCATCGCTACGGAATATATCCTCTCTTTATACCGACTCCCACCTTGCCGATGATCAAGAAAGTGACATCCAGCTTGCCGGGTTGCGTCTGCCAAAATTAAAGTTCATGCGGTTACGTAGCACCGTGTGAGATTGCTTTGTGAATGATAATTAAGCAGAGCAAGGAAATTTTGATATAAAATCAAAATTCGATTTTATCTCTGAATATTTTTGTGATACCATTAATTTAATTTTACATTAAATCGGAAGATTGTTTGCATTACACTGTCTTACAAATAGAATTCGAAAAAGTTGGAAATAAAAATATATTTTGTTGAATAGCGGGAGCATTTTGCGCTTCTTGTTCAAATTTTATATTGGCTTGGCGACCAAATGCAGAGAGTGTTTTATTAAAATTTATGACCTTTGAATCGCTTTGAATAATATGTTCTAAAGTTTTAATATATTGCAACTGTATTAGTATTCTTAATAAGTATCAAGTAAGAACGATAAGTAAAATTGCATAACGCTCTGAACAATGCGTTTTAAGAACATGTTGTAAGACGAAGATTATCGTTGCAACGATACAATAAAATGATACGGATGTCGGTAATTTTTTATCGTGTCGGACTGTCGAGTGTTGCATCGTGGATTCGCTCATTTGCTTTCCTCGATTTCCATTGCGCTAACATAAACCTGTCACGAATGCAGGCCGAAATTCGCGACGCTGAATGCAATTACGCGTTGGATGTACACTGCAAGGTGCGTCGTAGAAAGGCGGAAAAGGAAGGATTCGGGATGTCGTTTTTGACGAAATTCGCGAGTCGAATCACGCGAACGAAAGTCTCCGGATGCGTGAAAAGCGTGTCGTCTTTTTAGAATATCGATCTTGCTCATTAAGGGACACGCTCGTCTTCGTTTCTTCGCTTTTGTTATACCCGCGTATGTAGATTGTAACAAACTGGCAACGAGAATGAAAGTATTTGCTAAATATACATAAAAACTATGTCGTGAATAATCAAGGCGACGTGACATCTATATTTCTCATATTTAGTTCAATTATAATTTAATTATTTAATAATCAGCCCCTAATTGAGCCTGTCAAATCTTAACTTTGATCGTATATTGCCCACGGTGGATGAAATCAAAATCATTATAGCGTGATGGTCCCTTTACCTCTATTGTCTTTCTGACAATGTGGAATAGAAAGTATGTCGTTAGCGAACGCCGATTTATATCCCGATTGTAATTCGCGGGGAGTGCGGGAGGAGTCGATTAACTGCGGATATAATTTATCAGCTATCTCTTATGTCCCGTGTAATAACAAGATGATTGCCATCAATTGTAATCTGTGCATCGAATTGTAACGACTGGAGCTTCGCTCGAGGGCTCTTTTCTTGCTCTTTCTGCACATTGAACTCGCAATTATGAATAACCGATCCACAGTCGTTTGTAGTGCGCTTTCGCTGCACGTTAATTATTTTTATATAACCCCCGATTGCATCTCCGGTTTATATCCGAAGACGCGTAAAATGATGTAACAAGAGCAGTTTGGTATTAATAACCGAATGATGAATTCATAATAACTTTGGTTGATTAGATTCTCAGTGATTGCAACTCTCTCTCTCTCTCTGTTTTTTAATTTGGCAAAGTTCTCAATTCATATCGTACGTGTATATATAATAGAAAATAAGGAATAATAACTGTAAAAAGAAAGATTCTTAATTAAAGCAACTCAAATGCTAATGACGTAAGACATTCACTCATATGACATGCTAGATTTAGAGGTTTTTTCTGGTCTGTCGTAATATTCATTGCAAAATGTGTCTCCACTTACCTAGTCGTTTCGCTTCAAATCTTGACACCGGCAGTTCTTCGTGAACCGATAATTGGTTCTGTAGTAATAGCAAATTGCTATCAGAGGGACAAACACTCCAATTATTCTGTCATCATTTTCCCTTTATTCCTACACCGTACTTTCCTCTTAAACGCAACGTGCATACAAAACTTCAGAAATTTTGATTTTATTATCTATCCCTCTCAAACCTCTTTTTATATAATATAAAACAATAAATGACAGAATGATGATAAAAATTAATATGTGTATAAATTAAATGTGTATAAATGTGTATAAATTATCATTAAAGTAACAAAAATAAAGAATAATCTTTTCAATCTAGACTCTTGTTCTAAATATACATAGTTTTAATAATCTGTTGTTAGCAATATCGATAAGAACGAATTGCCGATAAGAAAGAAAAAAATGTATAGCGGTACGGGAAAGCCGGGCATGATGAGACAAGTATATATGAATAAAATGCGTATTGGCATAGTGAAAATATGTAATAAACATATTTTATGCAATATATATATATATATATACACATATGTATATATATATATATGAAAACTTATAGATACACAACACAGCTTCGTCACCACCGATACCACCACCACTCCCAGCGCCTGCTCTACCGCTAATCACGTTTTCATTCGATTGAATCTATTAATACTCAATTTACATGATAATACAGATATGATGATAATAGAATAGCACTTTGTCCACAAGTATAATTTAATCTTTAAAACCGTATATGATCAATTTTATCATGAAACCTAAATAACGTTATTATAATAATTTATAGAAAATAATAATTTAATAATTTAATAATTTAAAATAATAATGTATGAAAAACAGAGAATTCAAAATGAATAAAATTAAAATTAAATTAATTAATTTCAGTTTCCTACTGAAGATCGTCTACTTGAATTGTTTCCGCCTTTGGGAGGGCGGATCGGGGAGATGGTGACGTAATGAGTTCTCAGGACCATCTCGCCCTGTCGTCGGGGATGTTAGCTGAAGGGCAGGAGCGGGGCGGGGGTGGTGCAAGAAGTCTCTCCTCTGTCGCATTCACTTTCGAACTAATCTCCATGTTACAAGTGTTACAAATCAGTGCGCTCGACGTACAATCGTACAATCCAAGATTATATCATATATTATATACAGAACAATCTCTTAAACCGCTGAATCTGAATAAAGAACGCGCGATTAAATCCATCTACCGCGGTTGGAACTTTCTTCCTTCCGTCCGCTTTTTCGCACATCGCGTTCCGACGTTTTCGCGAACGCGAGAGAAGACATCGTCGAAACTCTGATCCAATTTCGCCTCGATTCAGCTCTCGGTACAAAATTGGCTCCGAGCTTCGTTAAACTTCGTCTTTCGCATGAAACACGCGAATGAACCAATCGCGGTAGAGAAAAAGCGAGAGGCGGCTTCGATGAGAGATCGCAGGATTTTATTTTCATCGGCGAGCAGGCGATAGAGATTGAGAATCTGAGGGTTCAAGGTACTCGATGATACATATTACTCGTGCGTAGCCACTCAATAGTTGAAAGACGAAGGACGAAAGTATGCGCCAGGCGAAGTCGCGAAACTCCGATGGAAGGATCTCGGGCGATCCTTTCTCGACGACGGACTTGCGCTCCTTTTTTAAGCAATTTCGAGATTGCCGACTTGCGTCCTCTTTTAAGCAATTTCAAGATTGTCGAACCAGAAAGGCCCTCCGCGATATCGAGCTCCTCGGAATTGTAAGAAGGGACACGAGCGGGTCGTACCAATTATCGCGTTTGGCATAGCGACGGTTAAGAAGTCGACATAATTAGAACCAAACTCTCTGATTGCATTCGTCATTCGTCCACTATATGTCGCCTTGGAAAAAACTAGTTGCACGCGAAAACAGCGACGCATTTATTTTCGTCGAGGTGACAAAATAATTTCAACGGGCTCTTTTTTAAATTCCTCTTTCTATCTAGCTAGAATATTAATAACGAAAGCGGGATATTTCTCGAGACATCCGTGGTATTTCCAGGACGATAACTCTCCCCGTGGGACTTCGAGAAAGAGAGAGTTCCACTATGGCGACTTTTTAATCACAATCCGTCGATTAGGACATTTCCCTCGGAACATCCTCTCTCGCTGGTCCCCTACCTCGGGATTGAAAGAGCGACGCACTTGTCTTGCACAGCATGAATTTATAATTGGGCACAGACACTATGTATAAAATGTTACATATGTTTCCCCGCGAAGAGTTTAGCGTGTTAAAATATGTTTTAAAAGTAGCGCCTACTCGTGAACCGCTTGCTCGTATGGGAAGTCGGAGTCGTCGTTGTCATAAAATTCGCGATACAATCGGTGTCGCCCGAGTGCGACTCGCTATTTCGACGCAAAGGAGATGACTTGATCGCGCATCCTCCCCGTTTTGCGCGTATTTATGGCATGCTCAGTGTCTTCGCCAGCTGCGTCTGTCTGCGCGATCGAGGGCGGCCACGTTTGGCCAGCCGAAATTTCTCAGCTTTTCACACGAGCTTAATTCTCCCATTCTCACATTATTTTCAAATATCAAAAGAAAATTTATATAAAATTCTACGAAATTATTTTGCATGTCTTCAATTCAGCGGCTACTAATCTGTATATATAAAAAAAAACGTTTTCTTAAAAAGAAAAATTTGAATACCTACTTTTCATACGTAGTCCTATGACTGTGTCAGAAGAAGAGACTTAAGCAAACACGAACAAAATGCGTGAAGAATATTTTCTTGATTTGTTAATTATTTAATATCGATCAGTATAGTATGAGATAAGATCACGACCACTGCTTCTACGCGTATTTTTTATCCGACTATAAAAATAGTGATATCATATTTATTTAAAACAATGCCAAAAGTAGATAATCCTTAATTGGCACGGCAGGAACACTGCACTTAATATAGCCCCGGTTTACAATTGAAATTAGAAAAATAAGATAAATTGTGGATATTTATTGCTAGTTAGTGTCAGTAGTGAATAAATAAAAAACCTTTCGTTATTAGCAACCGTGCATTCGGCAATTGATAGTGAGAGAAGAGAGAGAAGAGAATGCCATACCAGTCAAGGAATAATATATCTTTCTGAGGACTGCGCGTCAGGTATTCGGGGAACCAGCCCACGTACGTTAGCAATAATTTTTTTAATGCGAAACTCTCCGAGGAGATACGGCCAGGCGGCGATATGTATTTTCGTCACACAGTACGCATCCGTGATACGAGACGAGGTTTGCGCGGCGAACATGGCCACCCTCGGCCGGGACTACGCTGGACATCTCTTCCCTTTTCTAAAAAGGATCGCCTAACCGTACGTACAACTCCTGCCGTGTATCTAAATGCGAGAATCCACATGTGCTGCATTGTATGTGTGTGTTTTGTGTGTGTTTGTCTGTGTGTACTACTGATAATTTAACAATCAAAAAACCGCTACCTGCAAAATTGAAAAGCTGCGTTTTTCCCCGTATTAGCGCTGCGCCGCTGCGCAATCGTTTTGTCGCAGAGAATTAACTACGAGTCGTGTGTGTTTTAATCGTTACATCGAAAGTATTCGGTATCGGTTACAGCCTAGAATACTGAGCAAAGAACGAATACATCAGCGATCGGTGATCCATGAACGATCTCGAAGCGCCATTCCCATGGATTCGATTCCTCTCTCCCTCTCCCTCCTCCTTTTCCTCTCTACCGAGTAATGTATTGTAAAAATCCATTGTAAAATCTGCGGCTGAAGTAAGATCTTCAGGGTAGTTAAATCGCTATTTTCCAGCCTTTTTAACCGATTCGCGACGCTAATGGCGGAAATAGAGACATCGCGGGTGGACGAGAAACGAAAAGGGAGAAAGAGAGAAAGAGAGATCGACGTTTATACGCGTTTAGGAGCAGTAGCGACTCGAAATGCTTCGTAAAAAATTTATAGAATATATATATACATCTATCTTCCTTTCTGTATATGTATATATATGTAGAAGTATATATTATTGCGTAGGCATTATGTCGTCGGTGTTATTTTCGTCGTTTCCTTCTCGTCGCGCTTACATTTCTTCCATTGTTATACGATAGCAATAATAATAACAATAATAATAACAATAATCATAATAAGAGTACTAATAATACTAATAATATTAATAATAATAATTACAATAATAACAATCATAAGAATACCTTGACAATTGCCTGTCGCTAGTGCGACACATTCGCTGTCGCATTCTGTCTGTATAAAGGACATGACTACTTTATACGGCGGCTGAACCGGGAAAAATGGTTTCTTCATGTTCCTCCGTTGTTCCGGCTTAAATTGCTACGTGATAATACCGCGAAACTTTTTTGTAAGTACCGTTACCTCAATACCGTGGTCTATAATGTTGTCTATAAGCAAGAATAAGAAAGAAGATACTTTAACAGTCGTCTTAATTAGTCCACCAGAAATCGAAACTGTCCACGCTCGAGAACATTTTCAAAGTAAAACGCTACAGTAAACAGATCGTTCATAGAACCTTGCATTTCTATCTCACTTAAAATCACGAATCAAAGGTTGCCCAAATATTCGTACGATAAATCAGCGAAAAATTTTTCTCAACGCCAATAATGTCATTTAACCGTAAATTTGCCGTAGGAATATTTACGTAATATATTTAACAAGCTAAATATTTCTTCTTTGGCAACCCAATCTCAGGACAAGACATTTCTTTCGCGATATCGTCCTCGGATTTTTCGCGATCATTGTCCGCCATTTCTGCAATTCCATCGCGCGACGTGTTATGTACTTTCAATGCGCTTCTTTTGTCTTTATCATGTCCCTCTTATGATATACAGCGCACAAGGTGTCTCTCTTATCGTGTAAATATGTATAAATAATTATTTGCGATTCAGTGAGTAAAATAATTGGCGTCCAATTGGCGAGACACGGTATACTTCTTTCGTTTGCTGCTCTTCGACGCGTAAAAAATCGATCTGAAGGAACGAATATCAGATTGTTTTGAACTGCTATTTCGGGAACTCGGAAGAGACGAGCGCGCGATCCGAAGCCGAACGTTTGAAGAGCCTAAATCGTACGACGATTTTTAACAAGCGATCATTTAATCCGAATTAGCAGAATAAGAATAATCTTCGCGTTCACAAGGTTGCCTTTTAGAGCATGTGCAATTGAAGGAGGCATATTTTATTTCATGGTCTTTAAAAAAATATCGAATTTCTTCGATTTAATACCTAATCATATAACTTTACGAAACTTTTTTGTTAGATTGTCCTCGTAACTTTCCAAAATATTAATACAAGTATTTGACATTCTTTCTATCGTAATTCGGATAAAGAGTTTAAAAAATTATTTCGATATACAGACAGCTTTTATTATGTCTCAACTCACCGTGTAGCTCCTCTTAATCCTTTCAATCTCCAATGTAAATGAGTTACTAGCAAGATTACACCAGGTTGTTATCTTTGAACCTCGATGCTCCCTTCAACAGTACGCGCTCCTAAGTTGGCCTACGGATATCGTGTTATGTTCCTTGTAATTCAGCTGTAAGATTTGGCTTCGTGCCAAACGTGGCTATGATATCGATCGGATTAAGAAAGAGATTTTCTACGGAGGGATCGAACGGCCTCGGTCGTGCTCATCCGTCGCTCTCGCGCATCGCAGCTTCCTCATCGATCGGGACAAACTGATTCTCACGGTGATGTCATGGTTCCTAGCTAATAGGACGACCTTCCCCGCGCGTGTTCTCCCTTAACTACCGTGGTCCTGATCGAGCTCGTCCAACGACTCCAGCCTTGCGATCGGCGCCTCGTTTATCGTAAATTCCCACGACATATCCTCGCTGGTTTGTCTTGAGGAATCTTGCTGCCGGGGCCCGCTCGCTTGTCCTCTGCTGCTACTCTCATGTCTGCTATCCGATCGACCCTGTTGTCCCGATGTGGACTCCGTACCGTTTCCGCCGCGATGATTCGACGAGTCCTTGCGCGAGTCCCCGCTGCGTGGACGTTGGGCGCCGCCCCGATCCTCCGGTACCACGCAGCTCCAGGGATCTTCACCCTCCGGCTCCGATCGCTTATTGAACGAGCTGTATCTGCCGTAAGGCACGCTTTGATCAACGGCGTGATAGCGGCGTTCTGTTTGGCATTGAGCGCGGCCACTAAACGTGGACGGGACTAGAGACCGAGAATCGCCGTCCACGTTTAGCAGCCAACGCTAGCAGCGGCACGTTTTCCGGTTCAAGATTTTCAAATAAAGTTGGAACAAGTGACGAGATCAAGTCACTAATTTGAAACAGCGGAAACGCGCCACTGCTAACGCAGTTTTGCTTTCCAACCTCCGGTATAACGTCCATTTTCACCAATGCAGATTAACTTTAATCTCGGTTTAACTTACTCTTTATCTTTTTCTAGTTCTAAGAATTAGAAAAAGATAAAGAGTAAGTTAAACCGACTTTAAAGTTAATTTATGTTGGTGGAAATGTACGTAAGAGATTAAAATCGTCCAAGTTTTCACATCGCGTTAAAAATCTCTATTTACAAAGCCCTTTACCAAACTACCTACCCAGTCCGGTATTCGCCCCTCCTGAAAGCGGCAGGCTGACTATGCCAGGCATGGGCCTGATGAGCCTGTTGCTGCGTGCTAGTCGGCACTGCCAGGTCGACCGGCTGGCTCTGCGACCTCGTGGGTCCGGTTCGGCCGTTCAGCGCCGTCTGCAACGCCGTCGCAAGCGCGGACGTGTCCGACGTGACGGTCAGCCGCGACGTTCCCGACGACGTGGAGGTTGGATCCCTCGTGGCGGGTCTATTGCAGAGGGAAGCGAAGCTCGTATCAGCGAATCGACGCATGAACGATCAGCTTCTTTTTCATAAAAGAACCGCTAAGGATAGCCGAGCGAGATATATACTTGAAGCGTACGTGATTATGTACAGTGGGATATTCGACACAGGCCTCTAATCCTCTAAGTTTGATCCTGAGCAGTGTCACGGGCCCCGCGCGCTTGGGACTACCGGCCGCGCAGTGGGACCGACATCGACCATTCGCGTCGGCTATAATCAATCGAGATTACGAATGAAGAACGACGATGAGAATGATCTATCTAAACGTGCATGAAAGATGATTTATCCTACCGAGAGATCGGTTCCGTCAACGTCGGTCAATTTCAATCAGAGTTCAATTGATCGCTCCAAGAAAGATAAAAGGAATCGATTAAGATTAAAGTTAACCGAGATTGGCGAAATTGCCGAACAAAGTATTTTCTTCAACAAGTTCGGAAGTAAAGGCTAATCGAGTTAATCGGACGTGTGAAGAAAAATATCAACGAGATCAGATAGAAGAAAGAAAGTAAAGAAGTACGTGCAAATATTTTCTAATGAGAGATTACTTTTATTTTAACGCAATGCTTCTTACTTTTCTTGCATTTCTAGATACTCTTTCTAAATATTGAATGGACTACGTGATTTAACAAGTGTCAAAGCTTTCGAGGCGTGCGACGTTAGAGATGATAATCTACAGAAAGAGAGTGCCAAAAATATGATACTACGGTCCTAAAGATTATAGAATCCTAGAGTAGCGGCACATCGCCTCTAGAAGAAAATCTATTTATTTTAAACGTAATTGTTTTATACAAAATTGCAGTTATTAACGCGATCCAATTATTGATTTTTAGGCAGATTATGATTTTATGCTCGTGATCGAAGGGAAAATTTAGAATCTTCGTGATGGATATGCTAACGCCGCGTGCCGTTCGCTTGGACTCGATCTCCGTGACACTGCTCGCAAAGAGTTCAAAGAAGAATACGTGATGGTGGTCACCTTCGGAACTTGTCCAACTTTTCCAAAATAAAAGACGCCGAAATCAAATGCAACTGATCCAGGGATTTCGAAAGAAGGCTTTTCAAAAATAACAAAATATCGATTACTTCTTGCGGTTCAGATTTCAGTTTCGGAGTCTACCGCGTCACGGAACATCGCAAACCCTCTCTGTCGCATCCGAACGAGTTGCTATCGCTCACGGCAGTCGCACGTGAAATTAGTTCTGACATCGAGTCTCGATGCGCGAGAGAGGTATGCGATCTGAATTATTAAAACCATGGGAAATTGAACACGCGGAATCTCATTCATTTCGTTCTCACCTGAACAAGCCGTGCGACGTGCTGGGTTGGATTTTTCCGTTTCCGTTGCCCGTCGGCATCGTCGGTGGCTGTGGCTCGCTCGCCGATCTCTGGACTAACGCGGGTGCACGGCTGCTACTCTGCTTCGTACCGGCTGGCGCGGTTCCCGGCATCATCTCGATGCTAGAGCTCTCCCTCGACGAGTTAAGCGTCTGCTGGAGCAAGCTCAGGATCAATCTGATGTCGCCGGCCATCGAGTGTTCTAACGAGGACACCTGCCGCGATAGCTGATCGATCCTAGCGTTGATCTCTTCCACGGGCCGACCCGGGCCGCTCTGAAAGTCGCCTGGAAGGAGCAAACGTCTTCATCTCGCGGCAACTCGATCTCGATCGCGATCAAGATTCGAATACAGCTAATATCGCATCTCGCGACAGTCCGGCGTGGTTACCGATATATCTTACGCGATTTTCGATAATGAATACATGATACTAGCACAAGGTGACGGAATTTTATATTGACGTGAGTGAGACGAAAAGCGAAAAATGACGGAACTTGCGTAAATTACTGAGATTAAGAGAAATGGGGCCCCTACCATGGGAATGAGGATGCTGCGGGGGCGATGGTGTGGTGTAGTGGCTCGACGTTGTCGAAGTGGGATGAACGACGGTTTGCGTGAGGCAACTCTCGCCAGCGGCGGAACTCCGGCGCGCTGGTTTCGTCAGCGGCGTGGTCACTAGGTGTTAAACGCCACCGGTGAGTACCACGAGTATGGGAGGAATACATAAATTGGGTGCTACTTATCGCATACACATGTGCAATCGCGCTGCGAGATATTCTTTACTACGGCGTGCGTCGCGGATCAAGAATTAATCCAGATGAAACGACAGTCATACGTTCTCTTCAGGGTTCTGGCGAGCGGTGTAGCGAAACTCGGCAGGTCGGGGATGACTTTAGGTGCAACGAGGTCGGGCCGATCTACTTCAGGGTGTTCGGAATATACGGGGTACTTACTTTGTTTCGCGAGGTAATCATGACTGGTAAGCGGCTGCAGGTGGATCTTGTGCTGACGTAGATCCGGTATGCTGCGCTTGAGATGGGTTAGCATGCCTGAACAACCAGGTTTCAAGGTGTTATCGAACTTGGGACTCAAACAAAAAGCAATACGCTTAGAGGAGGAAAGAAAGAAAAGAGAGAAAAATGGGAGAGAAGAAGGGAGTCGCCGTAATAACGCTAAATAGATCGAAATAATTAATACATAATAAGCTACATCGAGCTGGAGGCAAAATACATTTTAGAAAACCTACAAGAAAGATAAAATGCTTTTAACATTGTTACAAATTGTAAGCGGATCTAAATAGTTGATTCGAAGATTCAGTTTACGTTGCGCATTTGGCGCTAAATGTAATTATAGAAATCTCTATCTCTAATCAGTCAAATTTTCTTGTTAAATAAATAAAATTTATGATTAGATAAATTTAACGTTTGCATTTACGGATATATTTAGCGCTAAATGCGAGACGTTAATGCAGGCGCAAATGTTTGCAATCAATCTTTACAAGGAATCTTGCTATTAGTTAATGAACAAAGATCGAAAACATCCGAAATGAAAAATCTTGAGAGTCAATCGTATTAAAAGGAAATACCCTGTTGAATAGAGGATCTATATCGTCGTGCATGAATAACATTCCTCAAACAGAATATTAAGAGCAAACACGAGAAAAATCGGAACATCGTTTCTCCGAAGCGAGGAGACCGATCGAAAGAAATAATTATTGCTCACCAGTTATTGAGTTTAAGGTCGAGCTTCTCTGTTTGGGCTCGTCGAATTCCAGATTCAATGGTGTTACGTCTTGACCGGCCTTGTCCGTGCTGAATTCTAAGATACCATGACCGCTACCCTTGTCGCTGCAATAAACAAAAAAGAAGATCGATCAATCTGTCATCTTCAGTAAACATAACACGCTGTGCTTTCGTTTTTTCTCTAATATATCCGTAAATCCATAAATTGTTTATCTCGCTAATCTTATTAGCCAAATATTGCTCTTTCTAATAACGGTGGATTGAGAAAATTGATACGACGGAAAAGACGATGATCTTACTAGTCTTCCTGGTCGTCCTGCAAGGAGTCTTGTCGACCTGTGGGAATAAGATTTGTGCCAGGACCACCACCGGGTCCTCGACGGTATCTTGGTGGACGGAAAGCGAACCTCCTGGCGTCGATGTCGACGTCGGTCGGAGTGCTGACAGGAAACCTTGCTGATATTGGATCGACACCAGCCTGCTCCTCCTGAAGATGAAGCAGCGGTCACTCGCGAGTCGAATCATATATCAGTCTGATGCGAATGTAAAATTGTCACATGCAATTAATTTAAGTAATAATCATGGAGCGAAAATATCAAAATCATAAAATGCAATATAAATATAAAAACATTCCTTTATAAATTGTGTCAAAAGTAGTACTAAAATTTGAAGCAAGGGGAAGAGCGGAATCATATTATTAAATTGTAAAATCGCGCGCGAGGAAAGCCAGGAATAGCATTCATGTCTGTGTAGCACTCACGTCTCGCATGTTAAAAGTAATCTCGAGATTCTGGCTGAAGTGGTTGGAGAATTCCGGATAAAGCGCCAGGACGTCGAGCAGGTCGTCCCGATGGATCTTGTGAAGGTCGCAATACGTAAGGGCGCGAACGTTACAAGACGATTTTCCGACCGTCGGATAAATGCACGGATTCTCGCCGAATATGTCGTCCTTGCCCAAAATGGCCATCACGATATCATCCTTCAGGATCTCGATACTCCCGCGGGATATAAAATACAGGGAAGTCAGCACGTCCCCTCGATGGACTAAAGTGTCACCCGGAGGCGCGTGCGTCGTCTTAAACTTTAAGGATAATGCCCTGTTTTGCAAAAGAAACGAGGACTTTCTTATCATCATGAATTAATTATGCGTAAAAGATAATTATATTTATATTTATGAAAAGCAATAAAAATAAAATATTGTTTGCACGAGTTTAAAAATGATCCCGCCAGATTTTCGGAGCAAATTAGGGAGCCAAGTACCTTAAACAGCCTGGACTGGCCCCCTCGAAGGCTCGGCAATTGTTTAAAAGATTCCTATTGAGATGAAGACAGATGTCGGCCTGAAGGCACTCGGGGAACCCTTTCAGAACACTGTTCATATCAATCCCATTCGTGTAGGTCCACGCGTGTTGAAAGTACTCCTCCAATCGCTGACGGAGCGGATTTGGGATCTGGTGGAATCTTATGAATTCCCTGACCCTGAGCATCTGTGTGTGATACCGGGCGGTGCCGCTGTATAGCCTCTGGATGATCGCCGAAACGTTACCAAAGATACTGGCATACATCAGGGCTGAAATTGACGTATCGTGAAACAAACTGCGAACCCGATATCTAATGGCGGATTAAGATATTTTAGCGGTTTCAGGCACAAATTGATTTCGTCTATTCAAGATGCTATTAAAATCTGAAATTCTAGAATATGTAAAAAATGTCTAATACTTTTGCTATAAAATATTCATTATATTTTATGTTCATTATAGTTTACTTTTATATATAGTTATATATTATATTTCTTTTTATTATATATTATATTTCTATTAATATTAATTATTATTTTCAATACAAGTCTAAACGCGCGTGTGCCTGTAGGCGATAGATCCGTCATTATTTATCGACTCACATCCGATTAGCATGACGATTATTGTAAAGATTTTCTCGGCGTCAGTATTGGGCGCTACGTTCCCGAAGCCTACAGACGTGAGGCTGCTGAAGGTAAAATAAAGCGCCGTGATGTAGCGACTCTGGAAAAATGACAGCGTTACACGTTAGGCAAAAGGGTTCGCGTATCGCCATTAAGTAGTGCGATCTCAAATAGAGCGTACTCGAGAGGTACTCGCGCGGATGGCTTACTTTTATGCTCGGCCCGCCGGTGTTATTGTGAAAGTAAAACTGATGCGTGTCGTTGGCGAGAATGTCGAGCCAACCAACCTTGCTCTTCAGGGTCGGTCTCTCGGCGTTTCCTATGGCGTACCTTTAAAAAGAGCGAAATAACCGGATGACACTCAGGCGCATTTAGGTAGTGCATTCAGAATATCTCAAAATGTGCCTTATCTAATTCAGATCACAGAAACCAATTTGACTAATGTAAGTAGAGAATTGCAACAAAAGGAGATGGATCTCCTAACAAAATTTTCGCTAAGGATAAGTCAACTTCAGCTCGGTTAAGGAAGTTATAGCTGAAGAAATAGCTATGATGTTAATACTCGGTGCATTAAAGCCAGTCTACACGCAACGTTTTGTACACCGTTTTGCCTGCGCAGTTCAAGACGTTGCAGAGAAGACGTTGCATAATTGTCACATAATTGCACAGTTTTCCTGTCCAAACGCAACGTCTTCTCTGCAACTTCTTGAACTGCGCAGGCAAAACGGTGTACAAAACATTGCGTGTAGACCGGCCTTTAGACGAATTAAAGATGTTGTATTTCCGAAAATGTATAGACAATATCACTCACCATATACACGCCATCCAATGAGCAATAAGGGCAAAAGTGGCCATTAAGAGTAACAAAACGGCAGCGCCATATTCGCTGTATCTGTCGATCTTTCTGGCCACCCTGACAAGGCGCAGCAGACGGGCCGTCTTCAAGAGTCCGATCAAGGTCGTCGTCTGAAAATGATTGATCATTTTTTCTATCTTCCGAATCTGCGAGCCCGCGAAACATCAATCTCGCTATACAGAAATCGGCCTTACTCAACGCCGTCCGTCACTACTTAAATGACTGATAGCTTTTTATTGTTCTGTGAATCAGGAATTGCTCATGCAAAGATGAATTGTGCCTTTGTAGCAAGACGTGTTTGTATAAATGATTTATATGAAACAAATAAAAAATATTTTTGGAATCCTCGAATAATCATTTTTTCGCTTCGTTTACAGAGACATGGTTACTTTCATGTAAAAACTGTAAGATTTGCTGTAAGTATACGACAGATTTTCCATTTCCATTAAACGCGCCTCGATACAAACGGACGTTTATCTGAAACCTAATCATCGGACGTTCGCGTAAAGGCCATTTCCGTGTTGTAAGTGTCACTCTCGCCGGAAGTCGTCACTCCGATTGCACATCAATCGCTGAAGCGGGGAACACCGCCCGCCGGAATATCACGATACGATAGGCGCGTGACATTTCGTCGAGTCTCAAATACCAAAGTTGAAGTTGTCGTCTTCGCGGCGTGCCACTCCTTGGCATCAATTTAACCGCAAGTCTGTGTTCAAGGAACGATCTTTCATGATCTGCAGCGTGAATTAATTTGCGACAGCGTTAAGGCACCGCTTCTGAGTAAAGTGACGACCTCCGTGTTGCGGAGTTAGCTATCGCAAGTAAGCTCGAATTTCAATTCGAGTCACTTACGTCTTTTTCTCAAAATACATAGTTTCAAGAAAGATAGAAATTTAAAAATGACTTTCACAAAATACATCAAACTGTACTGCGAGCACTCTTGATGTATCTAACTTGAATAAAGTATGATATAATTACAAATCGGCTGGTAAGCACAATCGCCGAAATAAGAAGAAAAGCTACTCATCGAAATCGTATAATTTGCGATTAGCTTTGAAAAAAGTTGTCTGGCATGAATGGGCTTATTCATGCTTCCTTTTCGTTCTTACCTGCCGAGAATTCGAAAGTTCTCGGTTTAAAAAAATCACTTCTGAGCATGCAAACACTAACAAATATAAGTCTATTGCTCGAACGCTTTCAAACTGAAAGAGATCGAGCTCAATAATCTTAAGACTAATCATGCATTGTGTTCCAGTCGAAACAATTCAACGTCATATATTTCGTGTGCGCTTGAAGCGAAACTTTCAAAGCAATATAATAATTTGAGACGTATAAAGATATCATTTTTCGGACGTAAAGTTTTTTTATATATACGCAACTCATTGCACGTTACAAGAGAGACAAAGCGCATAAGCGATAGAAAGCGAAACTTTGAAGGCAATATAATAATTTGAGACGTATAAAAATATCATTTTTCGGACGTGAAATTTTTTTATATATACGCGACTCATTGCACGTTAGAAGAGAGACAAAGCGCATAAGCGATAGAAAGCACGTATAATCACACATGTACAAAAGTTTTTAGGCATATAACAATTGAAAGAGCAAGTGTACGAAGAAAATAAATACTACAAAAGTTAGTTCACAGATCCATTTACAAAATCCGATATAAAAATTTTAATTAAAATAAAAATTTGTTATATAAAAGACAATCAATTTATAGGGAAAATCTATTTTTACGAGAAACGAATAAAGAGATATTAAATTTTCATTATTCGCTTGCTCTTTCAATCGCCACAGATATAAAACATAAAATTCTGTCAAGCGAAAACACACACACGGACACACACACATACAGACACACACACACACACGTTAAACCGGGAAAAATCCGCCGGTCAGAAAACCTCTCGTTTTTTAAACCGAGTATAATCACGATTTTGTACAGCTTGCAACAGAGACGTAATAAAAAGATATAAAAGAAGCTCGAGAACAGAACGATAGGACCAACATAGTATTGGAACAGAATCGAGAGAAGAAATAGCTGAAGCGTACGCGCAGTTGCTGACGAAATCGCGATGAGATATTTTCAATCGGAGTGTTCTCATCATGTGTTACTATTTGGTTGCTATTCACGATTGGTACGCATCTGCTCGTGCACAGTTCGTAATCGATTGTTTGTGTATACGCGCGTGTGTGCGTGTGTATGTGTTTCTATCTATGTGCGTGATCAATTCATATCCTATGAATTTTCATTGATTGGTTCGATTTATTTTCCCACTTGTAAAAACGTTCTCGAGTATATCCTTCGAAGTCCATCAACGTTTCATGAAACCGTGATTAATAAAAAAAAGTATATCGATATATGTATTGTTTAAGATTGATGAATTAACGAAAGCGTGTGTGTCGAGTGATGCTCAAATGCTTGCCTGTGGATCCGATCAGAGCACAGTCGCGCGAAATATGATTGAGGCAATCATAAGGCAGTCATGTTCGTCCCGCAACCCTAAAAAGGTGTCAAGTTGCGCGAGACTCGAGCGAGTAAAACAAGCCTAAAGTTGATTTACTTGCTAAAAATCAAATTCGACAAGCTGGATGCAAGAAGGATAAATAACGTAAATAAGGTCGCATATTCTTCAATACTCGTCGCATATTCTTACGAAAATCGTGCGATCGACATAGACGTGATTCGAAGATCGATATCTGGTAAGAAAAAGTGTCGAATTAAAAGATAATACTAACTGCAGTTCTCACCAGATATTGATGGAACAAATTGCTTTTATCATGTACGATAAATCACTGATAACAACTTTTGGCAGTAAACATTTTCGATTGTTCAGAATTCAAATTTTTCTTTACGGCTAAAAACGCGCATCTGCGCCAATACGAAAAATCGGTATTCTACATTTACATAACTGAATATTAATACATTCTTTTGTGTTCAATATTATGCAAATTTCGAAAATTTGCATTGGCGCAGACGTGCGTTCACTTGTCAGCTGTAGTAAAAAATCCAAATTCTAATAACACAGGACCACAATTTTTTTTTAATTGACACAAACTAGACCACGTGTACTATACGTATTTTGGGTCGCTGAAGTCGAATCCGTTGGCCGTTTTTGTCCACCACGTCTAAGTTTTTTGTAAATTGCAAAGAAATGTATTAAATCACTTAAAATTGTTAACCCTTTAAGGCCCAGTGTACATAATTATGTACATTCTCTTTGAGTTCTTCCCAAATGTTTTGTATTGATAAAGTAGCGTTTCTGTCGATATAATACTCTTGATCCGTTTTATATGGAGCTAGATTCTCTATCTCAATTCCTAAAATAATGGTGTTCCTGCTAAACAAGTCACTATTGTGATCGTTGATCGTAAATTTTACTCAAACGGAATCGATGCCTGGGCCTTAAAGGGTTAACCATAACCGATACAACAAATTCCTTTTAAGGGTTAAAAGTCCTAACAATGTGCTTAATTTTGATTGCAATAAAACTTCTCCAACATGTCACATACTGTAGTTATAATATGCCAAAATTCACTAAAATAGCCCTTTTTTGCAACTTTAACTGCAATTAACTCAAAATTGTGACGTGATAGAGCAATTTGGCCAGCGGCATTGTTTTTTGTGACCCAAAATCTATAAGAATCACCTACTCTGATCCCAGTTGATTTTCACAAATTTCTTTTTGTGGTCCTGTGTAATTATTCTTATAGCACGCAACTTGCGAAACGGACCGATTTTGCGAGAACGCGCGACGATACAAACGTACAAGCCGCAATGCGCTTTTTAAACGGTGTAAACTTTACTTCAAATCTTGCACGAACGGGTTGATCAAAAGCGAGTCATTATCATTTCATTCAGTACTTAATTCCAAAAAAAAAGGGAAAAGAAACATGCACTTTAGTAATTTTAATGTATCGTACATGTGAGAATAGAGTTGATGAAAACCCTGCCTTCTTGCATTACAATTTATTGTATCTTTGCGAACTGAAGAAAGTAAGAATTTATCGAAGATAACCCGAGCAACGATTTGCCATCAACTTTATTCAAACTTCCTCGGCATAAGATGGGGTTGCAGTGATCGAGTGAGGTGTTTGTGGTGAGTCGCGTGAAGACTCTTGATCGTCGAGATGGTAACGCCGAGAGGGGATGGTTGATATTGCAAGAGAGACGGTGCTGAAAGTATTTAAGATGTGTAATATGTGTTTAAGCGGTTTGTACATGAGAGAAAGAGAGAGAGAAAGAAAGAGAGAGAGAGAGAGAAAGAGAGAGAGAGAGACAGAAATAGAGAGAAAAAGATAGAAAGAAGAAGTTAGTAGAGAAAACTCGTGATTGCGGTGGTGATTTTAATTGTTTGGTGTGTGAAAACGGTGTGGATTGTAATCCTCATTAAGTAATAACGAAAGAAAAGACACGTTGGTGAGGATCTCTGGTGTATATTATGTGTTAACTAACCTCGTCCTTGTCCAAGCCGAGCTACGAAAACGTTAAACTGAGGTTAAAATTTGTTCTCTTCATATTATATGAGGATGATTCATAATTTCATTTTCCAGATCGTTACGGTTGAGCGTTCGCTTAAAATAGGAATAAGAAATTCGTACGCATTCTAGACTCGTTTCACTTTGAACAAATTGCCGAGATGGGTGACTTCATTAATTACTTCGTTACGGAAACTGGTCGGGGATGCAAATGATATTCTGGTCTCTCTTACAGAAGCGCGATAAATTAAATTAATTACAGGAAGAGTTATTTATGTTCACCGTTCTTTCCCTATATAGATTACCTTAATTAGCCACCGGTATCGTTCACACAAATCGAGGGGAGAGAGATAGAGAGAGAGAGAGCGAGAGATAAATAAAGATCTCGTAAGAAAAATCTCATAAAGAACTCATGAGAGATAATTCAAAAAAATCACTTAAACGAAACAAATAATAAAAAAAGAAACACGATAAAAAAAGTAGAAGAGAATCTTGACAAAAACCTGATATATGTATAGTCTAATACCTTGACAATCAGAGCAGAAATTTTCACAGCGACAAACTATATATTTACTTACATATTTATGAAGAGTGTATGCATACGTGTGCGTACAGGTACGAGTCACTTTGTGATCGCTCATCTATGTTAAGCTACATATGTCGCTTCGCGCAATACATAACTTCGCGACAGACGTAATTGACACTAAACATCGGATAGTTACTTGTTGCGTTCAGCTATAATTCTGTCTGTTAACTCGGCGTAACGCGAATCCGGATGTAAATGGAGAACCGGGCTTCGTTGTGTGATTGATTCTCGACGCACGTGTAGCACACGTTAAACGTTGTGTAAAATCGTTCCGGGCAGCGAGAAGTCATTTGAATGTCCCTCGCTCGTCCGTACGTATACATTGTGTGCACATTAACACGACGACTCGACTAACTCTCGACAAAGGAAAACGAAATCATTCAACACCGAGAAAAATGGTCGAAAACAGGGAGAAACGAACTAAGCACCAGTCCGGTAAAGTCACATCTATGGGCACGTAACTTGGGCTCGGCATGTCATCCTAATCATATTTACCAGCTAACACCGACATTCTAGAAAATTCTGTCCGGCGATCTGGCGTTCGCGAGTCCGCTTCTTACTTTTCAAGATTATCCTCGTTGTTTCTGTTTCGTCTGAATTGAAGGATACGCGATTAATGCGACTCATTTGTAGCATTAAAAAAATACTACAAATTTTTATAACTTTAAAGAATTCGCAAACGATCAGCTTCGGCATCATTGGCATAAGATGTGGTCCCTTGAACACCAGATCCGACTTGGAAGAAAGATAATCTAATGGTAATGCAAAGCGTGCGACGGGACTTACCTCGTCAGTGTCCGAGCCGACAAGTAGGAGGTCGAAGGGAATGGCAGCTACCAGGTCGATGATGAACCAACCCTTCAGGTAATGGACGGCTATCTTTCCAGGATGGGAGACCACCTCATCGTTGCTGTTGACGAACGTCGTGCGAAAATTTATGATGATATCCACGATGAATGTGACGTCGACTGAAAGATAAAAAATACATCGCTGTATTATAAGGAAATATAATACTTCTGTAATGATCAGATGTAATCTGTTATAAGAAATTTCTCATTGTATCAAAGTAGGTCGTACCGATTTTTATTTTTTTCCCCCATAATATCGAGTGTACAGTTACGTTCGCCAAAGTTTCAACGAAAATCGATCTTTGAAGCGAGATAATATTTCCAGAACTGTTCATTTGGACATTTCTCCGATTTCTTTCCCGTTCGTTCTATTCCTGTGCTATTGTCTCTTTATCCGCTCTATTGTTTTAGACAGTCGTGACACGTATTATCCTACATTGTATGAAACGTTATACAATGCTGCTCGGGCGTCGATATGAAATTTAAAACTTAATACTCAAAGAGCCAGTTTTATCTTTCATTGTCGGATAGCTTTTATTTGACCAGAGTAATATCTTACTTTACTTAGAACTTATTTCTATTAGAAAATTCCATTTTACTCCCGGAAAGTAAAGCTATGGTAACATCCTGCTTATTTTTGGGTATTGTTAATCGCACAGTTTTGCACTAAAAACAAAATAAAATAATAAGCTTTGATAACGACTCACCTATAAAGTCTATAATAACGATGGGGTCGTCACTGTACTTCTTGTTCTTTCTGCTGTTGTAATCCGGATCCGATAGAACAAAGGCGGCGACGTACGGCGTGAATATGGCGGTGTACATCACGAGCAGCAATATGATCCAATCCCAGACCGCCTTGAACGGCGAGTAGTGTAGTATGGTCCACTTATGGATTCTGGGGGACTGTAATTTGTACTCT
This sequence comes from Aphaenogaster rudis, assembly GCA_003063815.1. NCBI lineage: Eukaryota > Metazoa > Arthropoda > Insecta > Hymenoptera > Formicidae > Aphaenogaster > Aphaenogaster rudis. Next base: position 31,514 of record NJRL01000453.1, read on the forward strand.
GGGAGGACGTCTGCTCCGAGGGACAATACCTGCGACAGGCGATATTGAAATTTTGAAATAGGATTCCCTTGACCTTCTTTTTTTTACATTTTCTCGCGTTAAATCGTCAGAATAAAACACTTTGTGTTCGGTGAAAGGGAGGTCCGTCGTATTATATAAACTTAACGCAGTCCGAGCGAAGCGTTCTATGTGCATAAAAAATACGTTACGTTTCAGAGAGATAACGGGAAATGGTTTTCCATCAGCACGTCGTTTGTACCTCACGGCGAACACGTTCCGACAACATTGTCGAAACATTGTTACGTGGAGTAGCGACACCAGCTTAACATCGTGTTCGCGCTAAATTACATCACGAATAAAATATACTTATAGGGAGCCGCGCGCGGAGCGTGATGTTGTACGAGCGGTGTTTCACATCACTTACAATATACATGGAAGAAGAGCGCGGAAGTAAGACTGCGAGCAAGACTGTTTGCTGACCTGTCTAGCGCAGAAGCGTTTCGAGTTACTTATTGGACTCTCTGCCATTTAAGACGCGCGCGGTTCGCCGCGAATCGATCAGCGAAGATGTAAACCGATGATAGGAGCCACGAGATCTCCCCGAGGGAATAGGTTACGCCAAAACTTCCCGTACATCCATTTCGTCAACCCGATCCGGCTGGTGGATGAAAGTAGATCTTTCGAATTACGCTGCTCCACATCTCCGAGAGCATCGCCTCCGAACAGCTGGTGAATTCTCCCCCGCCGAGCTGTTATCCGCTATTGTTTCCGTGGGGTTATCCCGCTGATGTTTGAGGGTGTTCGCACAAGGGATTACCGTCACAAGTGCCCGGCGAACGGGCTTAAAATACCTGGCTTCGTGTTCGAGTGGGAGCTTAACCACTTAGTCGCCGTCGTAATCCGCGATTCCTTCAAAGTCTCGTGCTGGATTCCGTCATAATACCGAACGACGGCGATCGGTATTACGGTATATATAGTCGTCGAGACGCGCGCTTGTCGACGAGCCTCAATACTAAGTCGAAAACGGATGCGATTCGAGGGTGAAATTCACCAAACATGCGGCATCAAGAGACGCCGGGAACTTCAATCGGGAGTAACCACTATTGATCACCGGATGGAAGTTTGGAGCGCGATACTTCGCGCATTTGGCGTCGTGATGGAATGGAACGGATCGGCAGCCCTGGAGCTCTCCCGAAATACGAGTAATATTTCGAATTATCGATCCCACGCGGTGCTCGGAATTGGGGACGCGTGTTTACGGCGCGCGGGAACGTGGGAAGAACCGGAAGAGTGCCGTCCGAGCGCTAGTTTAACACTGATGCAATGCGGCCAGACGAAGGGAGGCGTTCGTTCGATTGGCTCGGGGTTGGCTGGTTAGCTCATGAGAAGCGGTGTGCGGGTTACGGTAGCACCACCGTCACACCCTTAGCTAGCATATTTCGGTCCGTGAAGCGTCGGAGGCACAACACGGAATCGCTTGAGAGTCTTCGGCCGTCTAGTCTAGCAAGAATTAGCCCGGAGTTCGATAACGATAACCCGCACTCGCGAGACCTGTAACACGAACTGACGATCCTATCCCGAGCAAAGTCGCAGTTCGCTCCCTCTTTCTTCGTCCCCTGTGCCGTCGATTTATTATTATCAACCCCCCGCCGATAAGCGACCGATAAGCGGATAAAAATGGAAAATGGGATATTGCGGATGCCAACATCATTATTCACCATCACGTTGCTGGCCTCATGGTGGTACATTCGGAGTATTTACCAATATTATATTCCACCTATTCGCATTAATCTTTGCATTGCGTAATCTATCCTACCCTATTTTAATTTTCTTACTTCTAAATATTAATATATGGTTGCATCTTTTTTTACAAAAAAATTCAGTATATATTTTTCTAGATTTAGAAATCTGGCATTTTTGTTGATTAACACGCGATTATTATCAAATTTTGATCTGGTGCAACGCAACTGTACTTATATTCTGATCTCATACGATTTATCGGATGTAGAATATTCAATAACAAGTAAGTCCATCTCGCTACAAATGTTTTTAAAGGGAAAAGACTCAGGATACTTCGCTAGTTTCTTCCTTAGCTTCTTTATCGACTTTTTATTATCAGCTTCCATCTGGTGGAAAGCGTGTAGTCGGGCGGGTCAGGGGAGGCGAAGTAGAAACTCGCTGGTTGGCTTGTCAGAGACAGCCGCGAGAATGTAAATTCAGGTAAGTCATGTTTTATTCATGCGCCCGACGCTAGGTGAAAAGGATCGTGAGGGCGACCTCATTCCAATGACCCGAAGTTATTGGAATAGCTTGAGTCGTCCTTTATAAAGGGATCGCTTTTTACCTTAAGGTAAACACAAATTCCATAAACACATATTATCCAGGTTAATAAATGTAGCGTAAAAACAGCAATCAATTTTCTCTTCAAAATTAATGTTCCCTCTTTGTTTATCCTCGCGATTTTCTTTTTCTAAATTTTATCAATCATCCTCTCAAAATACTGGAATAAGTTCCAAGTGCAAAGTTAAATGAATAATTTATCAAATGGCAAAAATTAAATCAGAAAAGGATCTCCTAACAAGGGGAGGCTCAGGTAACTCACCCTGGGATTTCGATGCCAATTTTTTTGGTTATTCTGGAGGTGAAAAAAAGAGATACGTGTCCCGGCATTTGATTGAATAGGCCTTAGTTTCGGAGTATTAAATTTGTGAAAATTGAAATTTATGAAGAATAAACAAACATCGGAATGTGAATGTGAATTTTTTTATTACAAAATTCAATTATTTTGATGAGGAACAATTACTTGGATGATAAACATCATAAAAACATTTAAAACATATAAATTTTTTACAGTTTGCACAACGAATAAATAAAGGAGTACCACATACACATTTATTTTTCCGTATGTCCGGGGGGAAACATATTTCGTTGACGTTTCCAAACACATTTCTTTGAGGAATTAATTTCGATGCAAACCAAGCGTACTCGATCATATCTGTAAAAGCTCCCAAAAAAAAAATAAATTTCAATTTTCACAAATTTATTACTCCGAAACTAAGGCCTATTCAATCAAACGCCGGGACACGTATCTCTTTTTTTCACCTCCAGAATAACCAAAAAAATTGGCATCGAAATCCCAGGGTGAGTTACCTGAGCTTCCCCTTGTAAGTATAATAATTGCAGCTTGATCGCTCTAATGAGCTATTAATTTATGCGGATATGTTTACGTGGAATTTCTCCTCGATCTAAGATGCTTCACTTAGATGTAATGAAGATGAAGTAATCGAATACACGAAAGAGGATGCGGCGGATAATATTAGTTAGTTACCACGCGCTGTGACCTGGAATTATCGAATAACTACCGCGTTACGTGATCCTAATCTATCAGCGTTCAACGAACCAGGAAAAATAGCGCGGAAAATAAGTCGCGCGAAAAATATTACGAGCGTAACGGCATGAAATTTGTCCTTTCAGAAATCCTGTCTAGACAACAGATTGGACATCTGTTGCATCGCACAGAAGAGATTTGTAAAAACGCGTTTTACGCGAAATCGAAGACAAGCGTTTAAAACTTTGTGCGATGTCAAAATAATCGCGGGCCAAAAAAATGGCTGTATAAACTTTGGAGTACACGGAGAAAATTTTATATTAAAAATATGTATAGCAGTAGCCGTGGACCATTGCTGGAATTATAAAAATTTTTACCATATTATTATATTAATAATTATTAAACTTATTAGTGAAAAACATGGTAAAAATTTTTATAATTCCAGCAATGGTCCGCGGCTACTGTTATACATAATAATTTTTAATATAAAATTTTCTTCGTGTACTGAAAGCCATACAATAGTCATTTACGATAGGCAATTCGCAACTACGCATTCCTTTATGATGGCCCGACTTCCTCGCAGCCGGATTTAATATTTGCGGACTCACGGCGCAGACATTTCCCGCGTAAATATGTACCCGACGCGTACAAGTAAAATATGTATCTGCAGCTTCTGTAGCGATAAGAACGCTTTTAAAGCAGCTTCTGGAATCCTCGTGCACAAAACTCGGGAATACCCTTTGAGTCACGTAAATAATGACCTCGCGTAGTAAATATAGCATCGCAGTAGTAAAATAGGAAATTTAGGCGTCGCATTTAAAATCGCCTTTATAGCAACAGGAATAAAACGACAGTTACTCATTGTGCTAATTTTGTACTAAGCGTTTCACGGATACGGTGGCGTTTCATAAGTCTCATAAGTTGTCTAAAATTAGGCGAGATTTATCCCAAACTAATTCGATCAAGCGCCGAGACAATAACGTTTCCCATATGGACATTCACAAAAGCAATTGGACGTATTTTCGCAACGTGAGCGACGCGTTTCGAAGTGCTGCCTTGAAAATGAGGTCGCGTCAGCGACAGCGCGAAGTTATAATCCGTTTTAACGGGAAGAAAGCTCCTGTCACAGCTCCTGTTGGCGTTCCTGAGATATACGGCCTCGTAATGCATAACGGGTCAGTCCGATGAATGCGTCTGTTGGATTGGCACCGGGCTACGCAATATTACGATCGATACCGCGCGGAATGTACGCGCCATTCCATCGCAAATTGGACGAGTACGTACGCCGCTTGATAGCCCTAATAAACGCGAATAAACAATGTGGCTAGATTAGAAAGATATGTGAGAGAGAGGAGCATAGATATCGCAAAGGTAAACTCGTTAAAACACGCATTACGTATTTTAAATAATTATTCGATTGTTATTATAATGTTTTAAACACAATAGAGGAGAAGGTGGTATTATGGCTCCTCATTTACATTTTGTTAATAATTAATATTTTAAATTGACAACTTAACGATTACATTCGTTAAAGTTCAATCGATTCTAAACTCAAAGTTATGAAATATTTATTACTTAGGACGTTATTTATAAAAATGTAGCGACACTGCATAATGGGTCGAAGAGTGACAGGGTTGGTAATGTGCCCCCCTCCCCCCATAAAAATTGATTTAAAAAATTGGTTTTGTTTAAAAGAAATACAGTGTTTTGTTACAAAATTCTATATTTATTCAAAATAAACTTTTAGAAGGAACCACAATAAATATAACTGTGAATTTTTAATGTAGATTTTGACTTACTTATCAGAAGGTAGATATAAATTGTCAGGACAGTTTCTGCAAAACGAATAGGCTTTTAATTTTAATTTGAATTATATTTGAATTACGCTTTTTTAGACATCGAAAAAGAGACCAATTAGGCTAGCACACTTAGAGTACCATATTAGCAAAATGCCATACTATTGTTTAATTTTGCATAACTCAAAATGTGTATACACGGAGAAAATTTTATATTAAAAATTACTATGTATGGCAGTAGCCGTGGACCATTGCTGAAATTATAAAAATTTTTACTATGTTTTTCACTAATAAGTTTAATAATTATTAATATAACAAAGTATAAAAATTTTTATAATTCCAGCAATGGTCCACGGCTACTGCCATACATATGTAATTTTTAATATAAAATTTTCTCCGTGTAGTCAAATAAAATGTTAACTAACGAATAAAATATTCAAGTGTACATATATTTGTGTAATAATACACCCAAGTTTAAGAAAAATGAGGAAGTATAAATAATTAAATGCTAAAATGTACCTTAAAAAAATTTCGAAATGCTCGAAAGTAAAAATGTGTTATAACAAATACCAACCATTGCGTATTGGCATATTAGCGCCACTGCGTAATGGCGGGCTACTAAACAAATGAGTGATTATTAGAATTCGCCATTTAATAGTGGAGATATTAAGGGGGGCTATTATACTTACAGAGGGCCATAATATCACCTTTTCCTCTAATGATCAAACATATAGATAGTAAGAATTCAAATAGAAGATATGTAAGAGATCGGAGCATAGATATCGATAGGTAAACTCGTTGAAGCAGGCATTGCGTAGTTAAATAATTATTCGATTGTAATTATAATGATTTAAACAATAATGATTAAACATACAGATAGTAAGAATTCAAATAATATATCAGAATCATAATGTCAGTTTTCGGTGGAATAATAATAAACATATAATAAATTGTAAGACGACTTGACTGGCCCCATAGATGGTATTCTATTTATTACTACGTATCAACCATACGGATTGTGGTCCTCTACGAGTATTAAATTTAATAATAATAAATGCTAAAGCATCTATTAGATTCTCCCCCTGGCTGAGGTAATATTTTTCGCAACAAATTTTCTCTAACAGTTTCGTGATGGGAGGGTGTTGGGGGGAGAGGGGAGAATCTAATAGATGCTTTAGTATTTATTATTATTAAATTTAATACTCGTAGAGGACCACAATCCGTACGGTTGATACGTAGTAATAAATAGAATACCATCTATGGCCAGTCAAGTTGTCTTACAATTTATTATATGTTAATTATTTACTGGCGATTTAGGAAAATTAAAGTTTCTGAATAATAATAAATTTTGATTAAATAAATAGAAATGCACACAAGATTGACCTGAAATACGTTTATGGCCTTATACAATTTGACAATAAATTCGTATGAAGGGCAACTGTACTTTTCCTAATTCTATTAAAATAATATTGCAAAGTAATACAAACATTGATTACCGTCGACAGGGTCGAGCCAAACTTCTGCTTCTTTCCCTTCATGAAATACGAGCGCATCATGGTTCCTGACACTCTCACGAAGAATTCCAGTGTCATTCTCAACCGTGGCGAACCTCGTTCGGACGCTACCACTGCTGGCGATACCTTGGCGCTTTTAGCATGCGCGCGAAAATGAAAATAAACAACGTCCGGAAAACCACCTGTTCCACTACTGCGTTTTTTAAAACTTTCTCACTAAGTGATTTCCAACGTCTGTCCGGGACGTTGTAGTGCGCGAAATAAAATTCATATTATGAACGGAACTTCCCGTAGATTGAGATTTCCAAAGTTGCAGACTTGCGGTTGATGGCAAACACTAGTGGTAAGCTGGATGCTATTCTCGATGAGTCCTTTACGCGTCTGGCTTGTATCTCGAAAAGGAAAACAAGATACCACAGACTCTCGTCAGTTCCTCATATTCTCGATACAATGGTTGTTTACTTAAAGTATCGATTCAAGGATGAAAAGTTTGAAGAGAAACATAACACTTTCGTATCAGATTCAACATGTCCGACTTGAAAAGTTTTGTTAAATCTTTATGTGAATTTTTATATGTCAAGTACGAGGTAGACGATCGTATCTCTTCGTCAAACAACATCGATCCGTCGAACGTTGGAAAGCTTCGCAAGCGTGTCTTCAATGCGCAAGGACAAAGGGGGAGTTTTATTTCATCTTTATGAGAAGCTCAATTGATTTGCTGAAACGAGTTTGTGGCTTCCATGATTCTGTGTTCCGTACAAAAGGTCTCATCATTGGTTCAAATAATACTTAAATCGAAGCTTTCGAGGTGTAATGGAAGTGAAGAAGTACTGAAGTATGTTCAAAGAGCTGTCTTGCTTGATCGTGAAAATGTAACACCTCGTTGACTCCGTCATAAACATTCTCATCAAATTATTCAGTAGAACTATTCGTGTCTTAGTAGCACTTTTATGCTCAATTTATGTTGTTATTACCAATTTCCAAATGTCTAGTTAAAATAGCAAGCACTCATTCAATCTTTCGTCACGAGACTTTATGTGGATAATCGAAGAATCCTTTTAGCGTAAAATTGATCAATTCAATATGGTAGGAGAATTAGAGTTTAAATCGTCTTCAATTTCTTGGTTTATTTATCTATTTCAAGCGAAGAGTCTCCTGGGGGGTTCTATGTAAGCTTGAGAAATATCCCGGGATGAGAATTTTTCGATATATCTCGACGATAATATTTGCGACTGTAGCGTTAAAATAAAATCTTGAATGCTGGTTGATTCCAGTTGGATAGCCTTCGGGGTCGTCGAGCAAATTCCAGCAAATTTCATAAAGTCTCTTCTACTCACATTTTATGGTTTTACTTTTCACAGAAGGGTCGGTTTGAAATGGGTGATTGCGACGTTCATCAAAATAGTATTAGAAGAGACCTTCGAGTTTAAGAACTTTAGTTCATCGATTTCCAACGGATTTTACGAGGGAGGTTTTTACAGCTCTGTTGGATTCCTTCATAAGATCGTATAAAGTCTTTCACTGTCGATACTGTTTGCAATTTTTAAGATCGAGAGAAAGTCCGGCTTTCAGTCAAGTTCAATTAAGGCATTTTTGAGAAATCTCACAAAATCCTCCTCGCACTATTCCTCGGCTGAACCACTACTTGTTTTCCATAGGAAAATCGAATTACGGTAATAACGGCAATTGTCGCAGCTGTTTCATTGCGTGTTGCGGAAGATCTACTCGTTCCAGTCAAGTGCCTTTCGGGGACGCCGAACGAATTCCAGCGGACTTCGCGAAGTGATCTAATTTCGGCCGACTCTCCGTGTTTCTCGCCACGATTCCGCGGCCGCACGCTCGCGTACGCGCGGCAAAACTAAGCGCTCGAGACGGAGAGATCTGTTTCGGCCAGCCAGCGCAACGGCGCCGACGAGTGCTTTCAGAAAACATTCGACCCGCCTGAATTTGCCCGCCCGACTTCATGGCCCGGTAAATGCGGCAAACCGAGGTTTGGATACGCAGGGGTAGTAAAAGTGGATCGTAAAAATCCGAAATGAGGCTAAAAGATAGGGAATCGGAGGAAACAGATATGTTAAAAGGCACAATCAAAATTCGAGATCTCATTAGTCGCAGAACGCACTCCTAAAGTTTTTGACGATATCTGTAATACTCGCAATATATGTAGAAGTTAATTTGTTATCGCATTGTGCCATAATAATTATATTCTGTTATTAATTTTGTCAAATCCAAGCTATCGTTCTTCTTCAATAAAGAAAAATAAATTTATTTGCTAATGATGGATTATGTTTCCAGATATATCAGCTGTATATTGGCAAGTTAATAACGCAAAATGTGAAGTGGAAACTGGAAATACGGTCGTCATTAATATCTAGAATATTGGCTGCGAGAAGGGTGATCAATTGTAATCTGTAGAATCGATAAGAGTTAATCTCGGACTCGCCCAGATAAATCACACATGTTCGAGTTTCATAGGAAATCCGAACGTTGTGCTTCAACATAAATCATGCTTATGCTAATTATAACAATGAATAATATTTGATTTATGAGATATCTAATTAGCACAAAATAATACGACAATTTACATGCAGCCAAACGAAAAATCCGAGAGAAGCTCTTTCTTCACGTCGGAAAGGAGAGAACATTCTCGACATAAATTTATGCGCTTCTGGATATTGCAGCCGCGATGAAGACATAAGATTGCGAATGGCTTTGCCCCAATATCGGGCGTGAGTCGTAATAAAGCGACCGTAAAAATCAGAAATAGGACGGGATAAATAAAAGTGTCAAGGCGCATTTGCCGATATTTGCCGTGGCTGATTCATCCGCATGATATCAGAATTCTCTTCTTATATATAGCTCAGCTCAAATATTCCTTCTTCATAATTGCTCGTCCTCCCATGAGCATTAAAGAGCGAGAAATTTGCATTTAGATCAACTCGCAATTTCGGGACTCAACTAAGGGCAATAAATGTAATAAACAGAACAAAGGGTGACGTGCATTTTATGAGACACGCTGTCAAGAAATTAGAGATCAACAAGACGATCACATCGATTTTATGTCACATGTCAACAATAATTCTATCACGCATTGTAAGTTAATATGGATCAGAGCGAAACTTCCACTCCAATTCGTTTTGTGTGATTATATGACATTGATTTAATAATGCACCGACCGTGTGTTAAGTGCACTCGGAAAGGTCGTGTTAAGTGATGGCGACTGACATTTTACGAGCGTGTTCGATGAACCATTTTAACCGTGCGGCGATACGGCTAAGAAGAAGCGCCTAGCACCTCGTTTTATGGTATTAAAAACACGCGATGCTACAACAACGGAGAACAAAAAAGTCGCGTACCGTTTCTAATTAATGTTCGCAGCATCACAATCGCGATCGCCCGCATGGCGACATGGGACAGTTTATTTCTTTTCCTATTATCTGCTAATCTGCTGGTTTCATTTCTCGTTTAATTAGCGTAATTAATAAGCGAAGTGGAATCTGCCGTTGATATTAAAGTGATGATGTAATATCTTCTTCATTTTTCAGAATCGTGATCGTAATTGCAATCACCATAAATCCTTTCAAATTGAAAATTTTATTACCTTCTCTTATAACAAGCTCATTTGAGAGATTAGCTATAAAAGATTCTAATTATTTGAAATACATGTCTGATGTCTGCTCTTACCTACACAGATTTTTACTTTAAATTAATTTAATTTTCTAATTAATTGATTAATTTTTTTTCGTACTTTTAATCATATTTTTAGTAACATTAGGAATTTTTTCTAATTATTTTAGTTGACTGCTGTATACTTCCTTGAAGGCGGTGCGATATTGCGCATGTTCATCGTAAAACGTAATTACTGAAAGTAACCAAGCAGGCGCCGAGAATGTGTTTTCAGGCATCCGGACTGTAAATCGAATACCGTGTGCCATTTTACGGAAGACACGGGGTTTAACTTACAAACAAGTATAATCCACTCACAATCTTTATAAAGGCGGCTGTCAGGTATTACCGCCACCTTCTCATTCAATTAAGAAAAGTCACTCTATATGTCTTTATAGCGTTCTATACAGCTTCATCTAATTACGCGATAATTAATAAGACTTTGTTCTAATGCGTTGGCTAGACTTTAATTATTAAAATCTCGATCGGAATGCATTATAATAAATTTAATAAGTTTTCAATTTACTGCGCATTTATAATTGTAATGAATTAAAAATATTCTTTTTAAAATATTCATATTTTATATATTTCTAAGTATTGTAAACATATGCACATATATCTCTCTGAAATATCGCCTTCTTTTTATTTTCACTAGCCTGCGGGTATCATCTTCCTTTGTTCGCGAAAAGATAGTCACGTATCGATCTGATAACGGCCACACAGTTGCGCGCGACGTGAAACATTATCAGATGCTTTTATCATAGTCGTATTCATGCCCTCGGGGAAGGAGAATTTAATTTATCTTCAATTTATCGTTATACAAGTTGCATGCCTGTGCAATACTCGCAGCAATTAATTTGCACGATGCTCTCGCGAGGATTCTCATGCATTAAAAAGTACATCCAATCAATTAATTTAACCTTACATATATCAGGAGATAGAGATATGCTGATACTCCGGTTATCAAATCTAATTGCAGAAATGCACTAATTGTCAGCTTTCCAGATCGACATGTCGTATAATGGTCACATAAAGGTGCATTCGCTCAATAGCATCCCGAGGGACCCTTCTAGCAAATTACATCCCATAATTCTCACTTTCATTTGTAAAACCTTGGCAGGACACAAAGCACGAAGGTATAATCTAGCGTAACAGAATTGTTGAAGGCAAGACTATGAAATTTGCAATGGAAACGAGTTAAGGTCTTGCAAAATTATAACGTGTGCAATTCGATATATCCTTAAAAATGAAATTTTATACTGCAAATAATAATGACAAGGGAGAAGTACAATAATATAGGCAGCAATTAAAATGTGAAACTCTGACCAATTTGCCATTGTATTGTATATCTTTATACTGGCATACTCGTTATTATAAATTACTAATATAATTCCATTTGTTTAGAATATTTAACTGTGAGCTTAAAGGGGGGATACGATCGATGTTTTTCAACGAGGCAGTAGCCTACCAGAATGCACCATGTGTACATATGTGTAGTCTGAAAATAGCAGTAACGCGTCTACTACTGAGGGATAGGCATGGTAATGCGATGTTTATCCTCTTCGCCATAACTAGCCTGTAGTATAAAGTCGTCAACGGTGTTTTCATTGAAAACAATGCGTCTATCCTGATGAAAATGGTATTGACCGAGTTAATCGAAGGAACTCAACGAAGAAACATTCAGACTTTGCCAAATGACCGATTCAAGAGAACTGACTACAAATATACAGCTTCAATTTCCTGTTCGACATTTTGCTCTCTTCTTCTCGGTACACATATTTACTTCTTGCGAACCATTATAAAGTTAAACTACCATTCTTCTACTATAAAAATAATAAGCTCGCCATCCTGTTTTACCAGGCAAGCTTATAAAATATTCACTCGTATTAATAAAATATTTTTTCGTATTAAAAATAGAAAAGTAGAAGATATACGGTAAAGAATATAGCTGTTACTAATTTATCAGTGCATTAAGGGAAAGTCGAGTGACTACGTAGAAAAGCTCTGTCCATCTATGGATCGATTCACCTTTAATGATTAATGAATCTATCAGTCCGTCAGTGGTTCTCCGACACTTTTTTTTTAAACCATTACATTCACCAATATCAAAGCTTGTGCGATAACATTTTCCCTCACTAGATTGGTAGCAATTACGTAATTAGTCGCCAAGAATAAAACTCGCTGTGGGAACAGATGTATTGGAACAAGGTACGTATTATTCTTATCTACGTCAATAAGATACACGATACCAGCTGGAATCATGGTTGAAATCTCCCGTCACGTTAGAGCCGCACCGTGTAGGTGTGTATCGCGATCAATGCGTTACCAAAAATAACTCGTGCCCATCTTAAGGTATTAATGCCTCAGAGGTCGTACAAAAAATGTCAGACGTTGCCTTCAAAATTCTCCGTAGTGTTCTCCGTATCTCTAATCGTTTTATCGACATTTATCCGATAGTTTTCTAAGAAATTGCTTATTCGTATTGGCGATCGTATATACTATTAATCGTATATACTATTCCAATGATTAAACTGTGTCGCAATGTCGATTAATCTGACAGTGTATCCGTTTTCATGGAATGGAATACATTGAACAATTTATGAATCATCGCGAATTCGTTCATACTCGAAAAGCGATTCGACGAGGTCATGACTAAATTTATTGATCGGTTTTAATTATATATTACGGCTAACATTTATTCGGACGCCACGGAATACCTCTTTTCTAAGACCGCTCCCCTTCAATGGCTGTTGTTGCGGACCCCCGTTCTCCAGCAATAGACTCTTGGTACTGTCACCCTTGACCCTGACGCTGCTCCATCTCTGTCGCGGCACGTCCGTCACTCTCTCACTGCGATCGCCCTCCCGCAACGAGCCGCCCTTAACTCGAAGGGCACTGAGAACCGCGGTCGCGGGTGCGACCGGGACCTCGAGTTGCCCTAAGAGATGTTCCGACATCGCTCGCGGGGACTTTATGCAGGTCATCGTCGTTGGGGCGAGCGTGTTTGCCGAGGAGACTGACTTCACCAGTAGATCCTTGCCTTCCTTCTTCCAAGACGAGAGCTTCCTGCCAAGGGACAGAGTGTTCGGTGCCGAGGTTGGTTTCTGAGATGAGCTGGGAAGGTCGTCGGGGAAGGTGTCCGTCTCGTTGATCACGTGGACGTTTTCGTTGATCACGTGGACGTTATGCTGTCTCGTCAGAGTTATTGCCTCCGTTGCAGCGCAACAGGAATCCTCGCCCAGAAGCCGATCTTCCGCCGCCCTAGGATAATAATCCTTGACTACGGAAGATCCGGAGGCGGTTACGACTCTCCGTCTGGCGCCGAACTTGGGTATCCTGTTGCGGCAGACGCCCGATGTCGTTCTGATATCCTCGATCAGGGCGTCTCTCTCCTCGGACGACAGCTCGCTCTCCTCTTGAAGATCCGAGGAGGTACTACCGCTGATCTTGATGGCGAAGCGTCCGCTGGTACTAGCCGAAGTTCCAACCCCCCTGCGGCACTTGGAGCCGGTGATGTTTTCGCACGGCTGACTGTGCAACAAGCTCTGCAGGTCGCGCTCGTACGATGACGAACTGGTCGTCGACGTCGTACCACCGCCACCGATTTCTGCGGATACTAGCCTCTTCGTCGTGCCGTTCGTTGACGTGGACCTCGGTAAAAAGTCCCGCTTTCTGCGTGAGTGACTCCCGATCTCCGACCGCACACAGACTCCGTCGTTCTCCAGCGAGAACTCGAATCCACCACGAGCGTTCTCCTCCTCGAGCCTCGATTCGTCGCGACGAGAGTGCCCTCGATCCCTCTTCTTCCCCGTGATGTTGAGCTCTTCGCGACTGGATCGAGGACCCTCGTCGGAGACGCTGGAGTCCGCGACGCTCGAATCCTGCCGCTTCGCCTCGATCGGCGGGATCTGCTTCCTCCTTATCACCACCGGTGGCGGCCGAGTGGCCACGTTGATGATCGTCGGTGGATCGATCGATTGATCCTTCACCGAACGCAACGCTATGCGTTCGTCCCGCGGCTGGGACGAACCCGGGGGCTGGGACTTCGACAGTTTTTCCTTGAATAGCTGAATCTTGGCGAAGTGATTATCACGGTCTCGCTGTCGATCGCTTTCGCGTTATTTATTCACGGCACGGTTCCTGGGCGCCGTATTTCGACGAAGGTTCCTTGAAGATTTGCGGACTAATCGTTATTCGTTCACGATGAATAAGGCAATTAAATTTAATCGAAGTAATTGTTATAGTACTCTGTTATCTGGTATTTTTTCGCAATGCAAAAGACAAGGCAATGCAAAAGACAAGGCAATGCAAAAAAGAGCATTGATTAAAAATTCGACGCTTTGAAAGACTGTTGGGTTAATTTTCCGTTATGCTTCTCGTCTTTGTTTTCTTGCTTGTATATTTTCTCTTTATGCTTTAAGTAAGAACCAAATCTGTTGAACGACGAAGTAGACTTTCTTTTGTGCTCATTAACATTAAATGTTGTGCATTGTTATATTAGGACGTGTGCGCATCCGTAAAATCACTTAGTCAACTCGTTCCTGCGAACTCTGTGTACTCGTAGACAAATTACTACTATCGATAATTATTATTAATTGTTTATATGGCCCGTAACGTAGAAACAAAACTTCTTAAATATCGCAATCAATATGTCCACGTCTTCTTTTGCGATGGACAATCTCTTTTCTGTGGTGCCTTTTTTAATTAATTAAAAAATTGTTCTTCCTTTGCTTAAAAACATCGATATAAAATGTAAAAGGATGATTGTGTAAGATTGGCTTAAACTTAATTTTCCTCGTCGGCGCGTCGTGGAGATCGCGACACAATAAACTTCGTTTAATAATTAATTAGCAATAAGTAATGGATGGAACGTGGCGACAGTCTCAGTACGGAAAAGACAACTTTCTGAATGTCAGTCTCGATTAGCCTCCTCTTCTTTTTCTTCGCTCTCGTTTATCCTGAAGCAAAAATATTATTCAGCAAAATCGAGATCACAACGGAATGTAAAGGGATTCTCCTTGCTCAGCACTTCGGTATTTCTGCGTTTTGAACAGCAAGCGTAATAAAGCGTGTCTCGGTAAGATGTAACGGAGACGCGATGAATAATTGGCAATTAGAAATTCGGTACAGGTACAAACGTTCGTGTAAGCCCTCTCGACGACGAGACACAAGAGTTTCGCGAAAATGATCCACTTTCGTCGACGTCCTCGATGGATTTGGCACGGGCTAATACTGGGAAATCCTCCACGGATGTGCGAGGCGACATACCGTCTCGCGACGACAATGACGTTCCAATTTCCTGTCAACGAAGACGTATGGCACCTTGTGAATTTCCTTAATGATCAGTTTAGCTGAACAGAAGGACCCTCGACTACACATCGACCGATTACGTTGATCGTCGAGTGTGATCGATCTTCGTGAAGTCCACTTTCTTGATCCAATGTGTAATCGTAGATCCAAATGTCGAAGGATCTCTCATCCCGAACGAGACTCTGTGTTTCTTTCGATTTAACGGCGAGATTTATCGATGAGAGGATGAACAGACTTACGATAGACTGACTTCTCAGATTAATCACAACACGGCAGGATGAACTGTCAGCGTGGTTGTCACGCGAGTTTTTATAAAACTTTAAGTAGAACAGTTTCCTTAATTTCGGTGTGAGCCCAGAGCTCGGTAACTATCACTTGCATTTCGTTGGATACGCATATCACGAGTATCGTATACGCGAAGATCTTTTTCTCTCTTTCTCAAAGTGTGCATCTGTTGCGTTACAGCTTCTTCACAGTTTGCAGTCGTTCGTTTGACTGATCAACAGGACGGAGTGCCTACGGTCGACTACATCGACGAGTCCATACTCGGTGTGCTACAGCTGGTGGCCACTAGTAGGATCGAGGACAATGTCTTGACCGTAAACATGCTTGCACAGCTCCGAGAAGGTATATGCGCGTGCGAGGTCCAATCGTCACTAGGGATATGAAACATATCTATTCAAAATTGCCCGACCCGACGCCTTGATTCATAGTCGCGCAGCGACGACGAGCCCGGATGACGCACCGATCTCCAGCGAACGCAGCAGGTTGTAGTAGTTCCGCGAACACCGTCGACTGTAGCCGACGCGTCCCCTCATCATCCCAGCGACGTGTCCAGGTCGACCCCCGTTCGAGCGTACCGCGACCGAGCGACTAACACGAGAGGGACGCTCGTGCGGAGGCGCGTCGCGCGCTTCGGAGGGTTGCGATCGTTGTTCCGGCCGACATTTCAACTTCTTGTTTCCGGGAGAGGGAGAGACAAAGACAAAGAGAGAGGGAGAGATAGGGGAAGAGAGCCAGAGAGATAGATAAAGAGAGACAGAGGGGAGATAGTCGGAGCGAGGGCCTTCCGCCCTCGGCTAACTTTTCCGCGCGCGGCACCGTCCCTTCTTCGTTTCTCACCCTCGGCCGTGCCAATGCCAGAGGCAGTCGACTTTTCTTTACGTCCTCGGCGTCACGTCGCGTCACATCAGCTTCGTTTTCGATATACGCGCCGCGCTGGCTTCGTTGTCGTCGCCGTCCTCGCCGCCGCCGCCGTCGCCGCCGTTGACGACGACCTACCTGTACTCCGGTGTCTTATTGATTGGCGGCCGAGCCTCGTTCGCGCGCGCAACGCGCGTCTCTACGCAGACTCGGGTCCGCGAGGATCACCCCCATCGAGAAGAGAATGCGCGACGCTGCGCGGCGCAACGCGAAGCGAAGCAGCGCGGGACGCCAGCTGACGCTGGTCGACGTCATGTGAACCATTGTTGGAACACGGCGCATTATGGGAATACAGAATATTTCCTTGCTAGATACAATTGTTAAAATGTCACGTAGACTTGTAAAGGGTCACGTAGATAACAGGGTCTGATTATTGGTTCTGCCTCCCTTCCCAAGATATCGAAATGAAAAGGGGAAGAAAGCATTTCTGATTATATCACATAAAGATTTCTTTTTGCATCATGGTATACATTTCCTTGTCATGATATATATTCCAAATTCGTGTCGGTAAATACAAAATTATATGTACTCTCTAAATTTCTTGGAGTGAAATCTCACTCCAAGAGTGAAAATACTGCCACTTTGGAGTGACAATATTTTCGCTTGGAGTGAATTTTCACTCAATTCACTCAAAAAAATTTAGAGAGTAGACTCATTCTATATTCTTCTATAATTTATATACAGTGGCGTGCAAAAGTCTCCGGCCAGATGGATTTTTCACGTTTTCTTTCAAAAGCGAAGACCAAAGGAATTTTGATTAGTAAATACGTATCCAGTAATAAATAATGTTCATTTCTTAAATTATTTTTTTAAATGATATTCTCTTATATACAATACTCTTATATACAATAGTCAAAATTCCTTTGGTCTTCACTTTTGAAAGAAAACGTAAAAATTCATCTGGCTGGGGACTTTTGCACGCCACTGTATATTTTATTAATGAACATGTGTATATGTCAGTTAAATAATCGCTAAACATGTTTCTTAGGAATCGTGCATCGTACTAAAATAAATCTCTATGTGTATATTTATTTCGTACAAATGGAATATTTATACGAAAGTGATATCACGAATTTCACTCTTGGCAATTTATAACTCGGTCCAATACATGCAAGCGCGTGATGTCAGATACCGCAATTGCTCATGCATTCTTGCCCAAGGGGAGAAAGTTGTGTCTTTCTTTCCGATTGCAATTTTTATCTCGGTTGGATATATTGCACTCCTGATGTCCCTCCATCGAGCATGCTATAAATTTCAACGATATCTTCACCGACCGTGAACCTTTGAACGATCCGTGCATTGAACGGTTAGTGCTTTTTCTATGCAGCGCGGTAACTACGATAGTTTTATTTTCGCTCGTCAACGGAACAAAAAAAAATATGCGCAAAGCGGAAGAACAGCGTGTGAATAAAACCGTAAAAAAACCGTGCCTCGTCTCCTTGTTACAGACCCACTCGTTTACCCCTTTTATTTATTTTTCGCCTTTTATCTTTCGCAAAGCGAGCATTTCTTGACGCAGTCGCGCGATCAAATTTCTTGTCGTAACGAGCCTTCCCATTTTAATTCACGCCGCTGCTATCGTGAAGTCACATTATTTTTAATGGTGCGCTTGTAATCATACGATACTACTTCTTTTTGCCACCTCGAAAATCGACCGCGACCTAGATAAGGATCTACCCTCGTACACTTTCTCTCGATGAAAACTTAAGATAGGAACTTTGTAATTATTTCATTGTGAATGCAATTTTTTACATTCCACGTAGACAGATGGAAATTAATTAATTATTAATTCAATTCTGTTGAATAATACAATCTAATTTAGTATTCATTATTTTCTAAACAATCGCAAGATGACTTGTTATTATCGCTAATTCTCTATGAGATAAAAATAATGCGAGAACATTGAGTTTATAGCCATTAACATCTTTCGTATTTCCATTATCATTCTTTCATAACAAGAATATTACGAGGATTTTATTTCTATCTGATATATCTTCATGGAAATAGTAATCTCCTTTGTCAAATCTGATACAAATGAAGGAAATCCCCTCTTCAAGACAACATTCCTACTTTTTCCAGCACACTAACGAGAGATTTAGTATATCCTTGAAAAGAGATATTACTGATCCCGTCAGCTTTTTATGGTCTCTCTGGTTCCGGCTTGCTGCGAGAGGACATAAGATTCATGAAGATAAGTTTAATCCCCGGCGTCCTCGTTTTTCCGAGAAACGCCCAATAGGCGATATTTCCCGCTAGTCGACAAGTATAAAGTTATAATGTGAGAAACTTTAGTCGCTATTCTCGTACACAAAAGACGCGAGGATTTATCGCTTGCAAAAGCGCCGGAAGAATTAATTTAAAAAATTAAGATTGAGCGCCCTTGCGTTAGCGTGCATCATTGATCATGGGGCGCGCGGTCATTCTTTTTAAAACACCTCTAAATCATTCCACCTCGATTTGGGTCACTACAGCTGGTCCACCAGCCAGCCACTGCCGCTGGAAAACACTCTGGAGCCATCGATAAGCGCCAACCTAGTTCGCACATTCGCGCCCGCTCTTTCGTTGCGACTCGGGGAAAAAACGAAGGATGCGACTCTTCGTCTCGCGCGTGGCTCGCAAAGCATCCAAGAACTTGGATTGCTCTTAAATTAAATCAGAAATTAAATTATAGCCGGTCCTTACCACAAAGTCTCTTATCCCTGCTGAAAAGCTTCGTCGCGAAACTACCCAAATTCCGTGAAACTCGGAATACATACATATGTTTGCCATGTGTTTCAGATTCGGAGTCGGCAAACAAATCGTAATGTAAGCCAGTTATTTGAAGTCGAATTTTCCATTTCCATTGAAACAACGCGTATCAAATTGGAAGTATCATAGTTTCGATATAGATATAGATATAAGTATAAATTGAGTAATGCACTTTGAGAATAGAATCGTTGATAAATATTTAAAAATAATAAACCACCGCATACAAAGTTTTTAATGCGTTGTCAGAAATATCATTATACATAGAGTACCTTACACATCGCCTTTAGCATTGTCTGATTCATGCAGCCGTTTATAGGTACCAGCCTACTTTCCGAAAAAGTTTTTCCATCGTGGATTATTATTAGATTATTGTTAGAAATCGAATTAGAACCTTACGAGAATATATCTGAGTGACGGAAGCGAGCCGAGTGTAAAGCGATAAATGCGCAATTCTCCGCCGCGCAGCACGAATCAAGGGAATTATCGGACTCCGATAGCGAACGTTGCGGACGAGGTCGTCGACCCGCAACGCAGCAATCCCGCGTAACACTCGTTCTACTTCCGGATAGGTAACGCATGGCTCACCTGTTCCGACCGCGGCTTGTTCTTTTCATCCTGCTCCTTGCTGAGATCCTCAACGAGGTCCTGGAGCAGCCTGATGTCCTGGGGGCTGGGGGAATCGACCCTGCCAGCCCCCACACTCATTGCACTATGGGGCGCCAGTTCACACGAGTCAACAGCCTCCTCCTCCTCCTCCTCCTCCTCTCTCTCCGCCGCGCTTCTCTCGCTGTCGCTATCCCAACAACCCTTAACTAGGGTCCACTCCCAGTCGCCGTCGGTTACCCTTCTGTCGTCATCGCTCATTTATGGCATTCAGGCGGCTTCGGACGAAATTCGGACTCGGCGTCCTGCGAGAGATCTTGCTTCTTCACGGATCTTGCTCTTGACTGTCACCCGATGTAGAAGAAACACCGGCAGACAGATGATTATTAATTATTCAAGACTTGGCTGGAGGACGCTTCTTCTTTTTAATTCGATAAATTATCTATCTGGCACGCGAGACTTTTTTTGCTTTCTTCAGAGTAACTTCACTCTTTCTCGCGTGATTCTTCTGCTCATTGGCGGCGTGACACTCAAGGTGATTTAATTGGTGATTTAATTGACTGCAGCGGAAAAACCAATAACTCTTATTATTAAAATAGCGCTATTTCTTGACGCGTTGCTCCTCGTTCTTCCTTGGCACGTAAAAACGCGGTAATTCTCGAGTATTTGATTTAAAAACGGGCGAGTGTAATTCGAGATGTGTTTATTGTCGGATCAAGCAGTGTTCGCAATTTCGTGTAAACCCACGAATGAATCAGAGAAGCGTATAAGTCCTCGCGCGCATTTTAATTTATAGCACTTTCGTCCATTTATTGGTGCGCGATATGTCTCTTCGTTTCTATTAAAAAATTTGTAATCAATTGCTGTTAATTGTCGAAAGAGTTAAAAAGTTGTCCCTTAAATAAAAGCTAGACAAGTTAATTTTTTTATCAAGTCCCGAGTTTCCAAATTTTAAAATTATTAATGTAGTTAAAACTCAATGATATAAAATCTAAAAAAACCAGGAAACTTAGCTTCCTCCTGGTTTCTTTAGATTTCCAAATTTTATTTACAAAAATGAAAAATTTGTGCTTTTTACAAATTCCAAATAATTATAATTCTTGAATTCGATATATGCAGATATTTCATAGAAACACTATGCGACTCAGATAAATAATTGTTTCTATTTCTCCAAAAATTTGCAAAAGTTTCTTGACCAGTTTCTGACTTAAAGACATAACTTTTTTGTTTACGTATATGTTTTACAACGAAGTGATTATGGAAGATAAATTTTTATGAACGAAAACGTTGTCGTGTTATCGCGTGCTTGCGTGCATCAAGTCGTTCGTTGCGTAGTTAGATTTTACCTGGTGCCGGTTCGATAGAACTTAAGGCTTTTGCAGTGTATGGGGGAATTTTGTTCGTTTGACATTTAAGAAAATAAACAGCTTTTTTTCTCGAAAAATATTTTTTGGAAACGATTATGGATAACAATAATTATATATTTTTTCAATAGTAATATTAAGCCATTAAATATAAGTGTAGCTCAATTTATTGATAATATTATATATTTATTAAATGTACAATATATTAAAGAAAAATATTTTCCATTAAAAAAAAATTAATACTTTGTAAAAATTATATTGTGCTATCGAGTTATGTGTAACATTGAAATAAAGGCTGAAGATGAATCTTGCGCGTTAACAAACATCGTGCAAGCAGCTTTTTGCATGATAGTCATTTTGCATTCTTGATAAGAATGGCCTCACGATGGCAGAAAGTCCATCATGCAACGATGTGATTTACATCGCTGCAATTTTACAATCTTCGTAGTTTATGCTAAACGGTTATTGATAACATCAAAGTTAAAAGCTTCCGGAAGCTATTATTGTAGCAAACCCTTTTGTGATGAACATCGCAAAGCGAAATGCGCAACTAGTATGAAATGAGCGATGGACAAAATGTCTGTACAAGATGTATGCAGAGCTGAATGCATTCGGAGCTGAACAATGCAATCTCTCTTTCCACGAATTCGCGATTGTCGCGTGTTCAACTATACCCAGCCATTGTCTACTTCGATCCTTCCCGGCGTCGATAATAAAAGTGGGACTTAAGTCGGCTGCGAAATAATGTAAAAGTCGAGGAGGCGGTGGGATATCGCTACGGTGAAGGCAAGTAAGTAGATCGTGTGTTTTCGTGCCTATCAGCACCTGCATATGCATCTGCGCACACAAATACATATACATATATACGTGGGCGCTCGTAAATGTGGGTGGTGTTAGCATTACGACGCAAGGACGCTAGTCATTGATCACCTGGTGGCTATGACCTTCGCCAGTTGCATCGTAGTAACGTAGCCGCGTGTCGTCGCCGCGAACACCGCTTCGGAGAGGGAAAAGGATGAATTAATCCTAAAGAAGGAACATATTTCTCGATCGTCTCCCGACGTCAGTTCGATGCGATCGGCAATTAATTTCACGTCGAGAATGGCGGCCCGGAGTCATCCGTTTCAAGTTACAGCAAAAGCCGATTTCCGACGTCGGAGTTGTACGACCGGGCTCGTGCAAAGAGGGTTTTCTCAACGGTTTTCCCCATGGATCAATGTTATAAGCTCAGGGAAGTGAGCTCGTGGAAATCAGATTATTGTAGGCGTCCGATTACCTTACAAATTTAATGCTAAGCGGCTAAATAATTTTATATAAATAAATGATCCAAAAGCGTTATTAAAAAATTTATCTTATTATTAGACTTAAATTCGTTCCATTATTATAAACAGATTTTTTAAAAATATAAAATTTTATAATTCTATTTTAAGGAGAAAAGTAATTTCTGCTTTTATAAGTAGTAGTTAATCTAATTCAAAGATTGATGAAATTATATTTAAAATAGGATTATAAAAATTTATATTTCTAAAAAAATCTGTTTATAATAATGAAACGAATTTAAATCTAAGACACTTCGCGAATTTTTCTTAGCGATTTTTTGTCAACGTGTGGGTTCTAGTCTTTCTAGAAAATATTTTGGTAGTTGCCTCTCTCTCTAGTATTTCTCTAGAGGGGGTTATCGATTTTGCCGATAAAGGGAAAATGGACCCTTCTGGCTTCAAGTCTAGTGTAACCTTAACTTGAGTCTGTTTGAATTTGCACGAAATAAACTTTGATCCTCATGCCATGGTCGGATTTACGAAAGAGATCACTATAATAGTCTGAAGAGAGATTGAACACGAATTCCCGGCAAACGTCGGGATTTTTACATTCACGAGATCTTTTGGGTGCGTCCATTTTAAATCGCAAAATCAAGGAGACACATATATTTACTATATACTGTAGAATCTTTCGTTTTTAGCTTAATTTCGCAACTTGCGAGAATTTACGTCGTTGGGGTTGATGGAAAAATTACGCTAAATTAATTCAGCAAGATATAAATTCTACAAATTTAATTACTTATGATAATTGTCAACATATGAAAATAACAAAGTTAAATTTGAAATTGATGTTAACAACAATAACGGAACCGTTTAGATAATGCACTTTAATTGTACGTCAATTAGAGAAGTTCGAGAATGTGTGTGCGAACAAAGCAAGAGTTTGTGACAACTTTGTGATCATTTTCAATGGTATTGAGATGGTGATACTTAATGTAAATGATCATAAAAAATTAGTATATTGCATACGAAACATAGAAATATGATAGATGACAAAAATGACAAAAAAGCTTGCATTGAAATAAAATGCTAGAAAGCTTGGATAAAATACATTTTGCGGATTTAAGGATATTATTCTTTATATCGAGGCAAAAAGAAAACATGGACGGTTTGGTACACGAGAAACCGATTCAATAAAGCTGTCGCCATTTTGTCGGGACCCCTAGGGCACCGCAGCCCGTACGCAAGCCGTGTGACGCGAAGCGCAGAGGAGCACGTGGATGGGTGCGTATGTGGTGTTCCTTTTGCTGACTAGATTGCTCGTGTCACGACCAGTCTGGAGTCACAATCCGTTGCATGTCGCGAATTTATGCAACGGAAAGCCGCGACGAATAGGATTACGTAAAAGCATGGTATGCAGAGCGCGTCAGATTCATTTTGAGCATATAAAAATTTTTTCTTTCGAGACAATTAATTTTTTGGAGCAGATTTTTCTTAGCAAAGATTTGGTCGTGATTATCACCTTTAAGTTTGTAATCTGAACAAGAGGGATGCAACAAATCTGGGACACTCTGCAAAGACGTGGATGATGAATGATGCTGAGGAGAGATGGACAAAATTGCTTGGCACAGCTTGCATCAAAGCACCGACCGTGATTAATCTTAATAAATGAGGAACGGTTTATCGCTTAGTCGAGCAGAATCACTCCCGTTTATTAAAAATTATATTTCCAAAACTGCATGTATCGGTACATACGGAATTTTATGTAAAATGATCCAATAATATAAAGAATTGTTACAGGTATAAAAAAGTAAGGAAATTTCCCATAATCTTGTAAAATGGATAAATTAATAATAATAATAAATAATAAATTAATAATAATAAATTTTATATAGTTATGGCTGTTTTAGCTTTAATTTATTATATATCAAGTAACTTCAAACAAAATTGGGTGTTTCGAATTTGTAGCGTTTCTGGAAGGCCGCATTTTTCTACAATACTTTTTTCTCTGTATCTGATACATTTTAAAATACATTTTCTATGCATCTCTGATACATTTTAAAGTCAAGTTACTTTAACATTTCGTGCGTTATTCGACGACATGCAATAAACACAGCAACTTCTCCGTTCATTACGTGCTCGGGTATTTTGTATTTTTATTTGTATAATACTTTTAACGTTGTGATTAGAGAAGTTTCATTTAAAGCACACGCTCACATCGCTCGCGGCTCGGCGTTCACTGTCGCCATCGGCCGAGACCGACCCCTTCGTCGTTGTCGTCGTCGGCGCACCGTCGTATCACGGTTCTTCCCCCTTTCCTTTCAGGGCCGCGATCGATCAGCGATCTCACGCCTTTTTCGACTCTCGCAAATCCGCACGGTAATCAACCGCGACCTATCTCACGAGGTGCGTCCTGGACTCGGTATCGGATGTCCCGAGAAATCGCAAAAACATCGATCCCCGAGTTCCTCGGACGATCCTCGCGATCATTGGCGATCACCGCCAATGGACCAACCGACGAAGAGTATCCTTGCAAGTGACAGTCTTAATTTTAGAAATCGCGATTCGCGAACGTTGAAGAACGATCCTGATCACTCGCGGCTAAGTCGACATGGGTACTACTGATCGGTACCACTTGATGTTCTGTCATGATCTTGCGTGAGAACGTGACGCGAAGAGAGAACACGCGCTGCCGTCCGAGGTTCGCGCGGATCTCGAGGACGGGTACGGACTGGGCGCGACGTCGAATGAATTGATCGGCAGGTTGTCGCCCTTGCCGAACCCCCGCGGACGTAAGAAGGACGTCTTATCACCGTTCGCATGTGCGATCTTCCTTCGCCGAGAACGTGGACGGAGTGGCGAATGACGGAGCTACCTGCCAGGCAGAACGGGGGACACTGCGACACTGATCAGGGCGCCGTGTAACGGGAAGCCCATGAATTTCTCGAGCCCTCTCGCAACCCTCTCGTTCTGGCACGCGTGCGCCCCGTTAAGTCGCTCTTCCTCTCTCCTCTCGCTGCCACGGCGGGCAATCCGCCAGCCAGCGGATTCGCCTCTCTCTACTCAATCTCCGCGTCGCGATTGACGTATGCATCCGTACTTCCGGTACGCCTTTATCCCGGCACCACAGAAGACCGGATGCTCGGACACTCGGATCCCACCCCTACCTTGTTTTATTCTTTTGAATTCGCGACAAACGCGCGGATAACTGAATTTACCGAGTACCCGAGGATCCTAGAAACATCGTCACTGAGATTTTTGATGGATTTTCTAATTAGTCACATCTAGAATTACTACTTTACTGAAGGGGGGAGTCCTTTGTAAAAATGTACCTAATACATGTAGACCTTTCTTTAGAAATTTCCCACACACACCCTAACAATCGGTGCTAATTAAACCTTTCTTGATTGACGTATTGATAAACTAATTGTTTTGTACATTTGAAACTTTAAACGCGTTTTTTTCTCGAAACAACGTTTTTCAAATTTGCGGGTCAAATCATTTTCTTTCTAATTAACTGATTGACTTCCAACTTGGCACAGATCTTCAAAACAACTTTCTTTTGGCACTAAACCTCTGAAAAAACTTGTTGGTTTAACCAATTTTTTGTAATTCCCTGAAAATAATGCAAATTTTTGGTAAAAATCGATACTTTTACTTTGACAGGCCGCCATTTTGTTATTTTCATACTTTGAGGTATTTTAGTGGTTCAGTACCAAAAACAACATTTAACGAGTAAAACGAACTTTGAATTTTTAACTTCAGCCCTATAGGAAATGAGAACTGCCGCAAATCGATCCTGTCGTCGTGGACGATCATTGGTTGAAATGTAATAGCGGGAGAAGGAGGAGCTCAATATGGATGTAAAATTTCACAGACATTCATAAAATGTATATCTTTTGTGTGTCCAAAGTTTAAAACGATTGAGAGAGAGTAAATAGTTTTCCTCAAAAAATTCCTAAAAACACCTTATTTTTTCGATTCCTACACAAGACTCCCCCCTTAAGGAGTTCGTTTCATAAGAAAAGACCGATCGATGGAAGGAATGCATCAAAACAGCATATTGTTTTTAAAGTTAAAGATTGATTGTTTTAGAAAGAATCTTGGTTCTCTTTTAATTGAGGATTTATCTTCGCAAGAAGAAGATTAATTAGTTTAAAGAACTAGAAAAATCATACATAAAATATTATTCGCTAAGCACTAATTGTAAGATCTGCTATGACCGAATTTGGTCCATTCTCGATTTTAATTGTGTTATACACTTGGCGGTCTTGTCAATTTTAATGAAGATTAATTAGCATTATAGTCATTTAAGTAAATAATTAATTCGATAATCAATTATTAGAATGTTTATGTATGCTGCTTATTCTCTCTGCACGGAAAAAAATAGATTAGTTGATACAGCCAAGTTATAGCTTGCTAACGTAAATTTAACATTTATAACTAAGCGAATTTGACAGAATAGCAAAGAAAATATGTCTGAAAGCAGTTATGACCATATTTTCTTTGCTACACTATCAAATTTGCTTAGTTGGAAATGTTAAACTTGCATTAGCAAACTGTAACTTGGCTGTCTATTTTTTTCCGTGTGCTACTATTTCATCGTTACGATCATTCCACTTAAATTTATAGAACGTACATTTATTGCGGGGACATCATGGACCGTCTTGATATATTTTGCACGAGCCATTAATTACCATTACTAATTAATCACTCTTGCGCTAATTGTGGCTACTCGTTCTCCTCCGGTCGTAACGTCTCTCGAAGTCGATTACGCAACTTTGCATAACGTTAAAACGAAAAGTATCGGGACCCGTTGACCATTCGCGAGAGATATCGAGAATCTGCCACGGAATAAGCGCGGAATGCCAGCGATTCCATGTTTACGTGCTATTAATTATCCTCTTACTGGCGGCTGCTCGACGCTACATTGCAGCTGCTTCCTTTTTCGAGGGTGCAATTTCTCAGAACGTTGCGAAAGCTCGAATCTAAACGAGTTCACACGATATTATTTTCGGCATTGAATCTCGCGTATTTTACGCACTGCGACGAAAAATAAAATAAACACAACTTTTATTAGGTCGCAGTTCTTGATAGATTTATTGAAGTATTATAAAGCAAATATCTCAAGTATTCCGTTGAAATTTCGAAAGAATTTTTTGCGACAAATTTATGGATATTTATGTCAATAAATGTAACAATATTTTGTCATAACGTCAAAGCTAGCGGATTATACTGTGCTTTTGCAAAATAAAGAAAAACGTAGTTCCTTGTGTAGCCTTAAAACGAACCTGATGAAAAAAACTCAGCGCTGTTGTAAGCTGGGAAAATTGATTTATTGGCGTTGATATAATTATTGCAACAACACCTGAGCACATGATAAAAATCTCTGAAATGTTGCAATATCGATTATCGATATATCGGAAATTCGGTGGCTATTCTGGTTTATATACATAACTGAGAATGCGACGAGAGCTCCTCTCCCGTTTAAGCTTCGCCGCGAAATGATGCTTGCGCCTGCTGAAATGTTGCTTGCAACTTGGAGGAATAGCGTTCATAATTCAGACGTTCGTTTGGAATAACGCGACCACGAAGTAATGATCTAAGTTATGACAATGCCAAAGCGACACATAAATATATATGTTACGACTTCTTGGAAGCCCTTGAGCTTTGCACGACTTTGTTGAGCAAATTGGATCTGCATATTACAAAATGCGGTATGTTTCAAGAGACAGTTACAACGTTAAGGGAAATAAACCCTTAATCTAATCTTAATTGTTTCATGCATGCAAGAGCAAGATTTCGTGGCGTGATAATTACACGTGTATACAGAGTGTCTTCTAGTTTCGATAAAATACTGAGAAACTTGATTGACCTGAAAGTCTTCGCGTACTTGTCACTCGACCGATAGTATCTCTTGGAAATATTACAACGTTGGAGCAATGCGAAACAATCGATCACGAACTGTGCTTAGGAAAATTGTTTTCCGCGCATAAAATATCGCTTTGCATAACGATACGCTTATATATATATAACAAAATAATATATATACATATATGTGAAAGAGCACAATTTATTATACGATACATCGCGTATCTCAGAAATAAAACAATTTTTAAAGAGACTTTTCTTCGTCAGTAAATAACCTAATTAACAAAATAATGTTTTATTCAACCCAACTGGCTATATTAATTGAATAAGTTTATTGCAACATTTCGACTATTGATTTTGGTCCTTTTCAAGCGTAAATCTAACAATAAGTCATAAATTAAAAGAAATCGTAAATTACAAACATATTGTTGGCAATTTTTGTTAACCGGTATAAATTCAGATATTGACTGATGTTAATTTTTAATATGTCATATGTTTGTCTTTCGTTCCGTTTTATTTTAGCTCCGCATCCATGTCGCGATGCAATTTAATTTTCTTTTTCACATGGTGACGTTAATATAAACAGAGCCGACTCCGTATTGCAACGTTATTACTTCAGCGTGTCATGTGCGGATTTATCAGGCGGAACGCTTTCCAATTTTGCGCTTCACCGATAATATTAATTTGAGATATCCCAACTCTTTTCTACTGCGTATCTTCCCCGAACCGCAGACTTTTTATCCCGCGGCGACCGCGTAGGTACTCGCTATAAAACGTCATTTTGCGAGAGTCCCACGCTGCGGGAGATTTCCGCCTACGAGACTGCGGCGCAGTCGGATTGGCGCCAGTCAGGGCCGTATTAATGTAAGGCAGTATGTTAAAAGTACACCCATGCAAACAACTTTTTCTACCCGCCCCCTCTTTCCCTGAATTGCTGTTCTGCTCAATTTTTAAATTGCACGCCCCGTCATTTCACATTTTTCATGCATTGCCTACAGCCACGTGCTGAATGTGAAACAAGAAGATATCGTTTTATTAAAAAAATATAACTTGTTTATTTTCTGCGATAAAGAATAACACAAATTAATTTGTTTTGCAAGGACTGATGAAAGTTTGTTCAATAAGAAAACTCTGCAAATGCATAAAAAAGAAAGGAAATTTTCGACGGGCAGCAAATCGTTACGAATAATTATATATATGCTATTCTATTAATATTGTTGATCCCGTAATTGTTACTTGATTTATTTTTCTTTAACTTTTAATTAATCAAAATGATGGAAACCATAAACTACGCAGAAATCGATTAAATACAATTCCTTATTATGCTAATTACATAATTTGTTTTTGTAGAAGAAAACACAAAACTCATCTCGAAATGTTCTAGGATTAGAAATTCGTTAATTTGGCGAGAGTATTTCGTGACGAAAACACGTTTCATTTGGTTGGTATCAGCAAATGAGATTTAACTTCTCGGCGAACCCTATCTTAAATTCACGAAACTGAATTGCTCCAAATGGGCGAAGGTATCTTTGACCCACCAAGGAATGGCTGACGCTTTCATTTCCGGAAAGCACTTTTACGCCAATTTCAATTAATGTCGGATAAATACGTCGCCGTGATGCTTTTAATTTCCTGCCATCTCCCGAAACGTTCTCGATATCACGAGGGAACTCCAAACTTTCTATACGATCACACAACGAGTTTTACGTTGGACACGTAATAAAGAATCCATTTCTCTAAATAATTTCACGTAATTAATAAAAATGTATGTTTTTTAACGCTGCGGTCTTTCGAGATTTTCTATTTTTTTCGCACACAATTTCCAGATCCAGACTAACATCACTCACTAATTACGATATAAGAATATTTCACTTACCTGAGCAACTTTTTCTCCCATGTTTGGTGTGTGCATCGCTCCTTGAAAATACTTTGCAGATCCATTGTCTTGTAAGGAAAACTGTAATGATATAAAAAACATGTAACAAAGTACTAATATTAAAGATAATAAAGTACTGTACAAAAAAGTATATATATTCATTCTTGCTACATTTATTAATTAAATAATTACATGTTTAATAATAATTGAAAAGTAATCTAATTGTAATAAACTCAAACTAAACACGCGAAACAACTTACTTTGTGTTTGATGGAGTCCGGTCCCATCTGACTCAGAGACGGCGACTTCCGATCCCTGGACGACCGCCATTTCTGCAAATCGCTTTCAGAAGCGACACCAGGAAAGATTTTCGAATGTTTCGCTGCTACAAAAAACAAACGGCAGATGTAAGTTTCCTCATAAATTGTATTATGCAAAAGGCAAAGTGATATCGTTGTTATTGTTAATCCAAAATCTATAGGCGTGAAATACAGGCTCGATCAAATCAAATCTATTCGAATCTTAATGAATTTTTAAAACTGGCGAGAGTCTAATGAGCTAAATCACAAGACCAATCGTATTTATGTACATCGCTAATCGACAGCCTCTCGATATATTTAACGATTATGAAAGAAGCTGGAAATGTAATAATTTAGTACAAATGTACAGGCATGTGTGTACAATAATATGTATCTCAAATGACAAGTTCTTCCGGTCAAGTTTTACATCATTTACGTATACTAATCTAATGTAAATACAATGATACAACGAAACGATCATACCACACATCTAATAAATTCTGCATTATTCTTATGTTTTAAAGTGACGATGGTTTGTAACTAATTTCAATATTGTTATGTAAAAAATATTTGCTAGAGAATACATAGATAGAAAATATATTTATGAAATATTTTTTTCTTTCTTCTTATTATTCCTTTTTTAATATATATCTTGCAAATAGTACTAATCGAAAATCGTGATCGCTTCGATGTCTACGAGCAGTTCGACGAGTGGATAAATAACCGAGCCTATATCTCTCTAGAAGCGTTCAGAGGTGTGTTAATAAAACAAGTCAGTTAATCCGCACTAGAAGCTGCATACCTGTGAAAGAGATCGTTTTATTGTTCGTAAAAGTCGCGCGAGATGGTTATATATCGCGTTAATTAGATGCTACATCGGATACTATATGTAATATATGTATTTAATAGAGGGATCGTCTTGCTGATGATTTATACAATGATATGTGACGATTGTTGTTGATCACAGTCCCGCGAATAGACGCGGTTCGCATGGCTCTGCGATCAGTACGTACATAATAGCACTTCGGGCAAATGCCCGAATATGCACTGTGATATTTGCATTTGTGTTTGAGTTAAAGAAGCCGTGAATGCTTAATTATTTTTATCCCGTTGTACAGAAAAGCGTAGAAATTTGATCCTCAATCAGCCAAATATATTCAAGCGGAATCCTCGATCCTTGCTGTTTTCAGAAAGTCAGTTGATCGAGGAGATGTTCGTTTGATGCCGGATCCAGATCAAACAAACAAGCACAAACAATTTGCTTCGATGAGTGCAAACGGCATTGAAGCAAGTTGTTTATTTATGTTTGTTTGCGCTCGTTTGCTTCCAATCCGCATTCGGCTTGAGAGAGCGAAATTCAAGATAAAAATAAATCGATGACTTGGACAAAGATATCTACAAGATACAAAACGAATATAGTATTTTCATCGTTTTTTTTTGTTTAAATAAATAACATATTACATTTTAAAAAAAGACAAAACATGGAAGCAAAATTTTTATATAAAGTTATACGTCATCGACTCGAAAGTGATCCAGATTTATTTTTGAGAGATCTTACACGAGAAAAATTTTTCTCGATTAAGCTTAATAAATGCATAAATAAAGCTCAAATTATGCAAGTTGCATTATCGAAAAAATCAAGTTGTTTCATACAAAGTACAGTTGAAGACATCTATTTAAACGTCCTCAAGTTTGCGAGTATAAAATGGCTGATCGAGCGAGGCTACAGTGCTCGTCTGATAATCGTAGATAGAGGTGGTTACGATAAAATGGTGGTACTTTCTCAAAATTTTTTTCAAACGGTGGAATTTAAATGCCAACATATATTGTAAGTCAAAATGGTACAGGTAATAAGTAAGTAGTAGTAGTAATGGTATGAATATTAACACAGTAGTATAAGTGGTGAGTAGTAGAAACAGGCCTATAAAAGCTCAATCGGACACAAGTAGTATGAAGTTAGATCTCGAAAGCTTATGATAACAAGAAAGCTGCAAGCGCTTGGTAAGTTGTAGTAAAGGGGTGCAAGCTCGCCGGTTGACTCGCGGTCGGTTAAAGGAAAACCAAAAGAGCAGGGTTGCTCCCTCCTGTTTTACCTTCGGCCAGATTATCGACTGTCGCTGGTCGTCGCTCGAGGGTGACGTGTTCGCTCCCTCGGCCCGCTACTAAAATAGTTTACTGAAGTTTGACTTTGGATTGACAGCTCGTGAGTAGAAGAGGGGATTGTCGTCAAGCTGACGAAGGCGATAATGTAATGCGTAAAATAAGGGGGAAAACGATTGGGAAGCTATAATTCTTTGTTGCTAAGGAAGAAGAGTATAGTCTTCCGTAGCACAGAGACGTTACAGTTTTCGTTTCGCTAGATGTTTCAATATCAAATGCATCTATCTCTTTTTTCCCATAAATAAAGTAAAATTAAAAATCAGACAAGCATATTCTAACATCCATTTTAAGTTTTGCTTAGTTATACTTAGCGAAATAGTACAAGACAATTCCACGTCTAGTCTCTAGCGGCATAACTCTTGATGGAGCTTTATTGCGAGAGAGAAAATGTTCGAGTTATTTATACTTGCGCATAAGTTATTTATACTTGTATAAAACTTAATTAGTGCTGTTTCGCGTTGATCGGATGTGTGGAAATATTTACGTGCGCAGCGTAATGTTAGTTATTTTAGAACACACACCCTCTTTGTGGAAGATGTCTTCCTACGCGACGACGCGTACTAAAAATAGACGCACGGCAGGATCTGGCATCTTTTCTCGATCCTTTGTTGCCGTCTCTGTGCCTTAAAACTCGCTCTCGTGAGTTATACTCCTTTTCCCCAACGTTCAAGAACTGTCGCCTATGCATTATCGGTGACGTTAAGAACAGTCGGACGCTCTTAGACGGAGATGGTGAACCGAACGCTTTCGCGTTGTTCCCGTGCTCTAGATAAACTTCGCGCTCTTGGCAAAGGTGCTACCAGATCACGTAGCGACTGTCGGATGGTTATTGCATTTCAAGTGTTGACTAACGGCCGTTACGGTAAAGTCATGACTGTCAAAATGTATTTCAAACCCGCCGGATATCTTTTCAGATACAAGTTTTGTTCTACCACTTCGAAGTCTCTTTTTCCGGCATAAAATTTATTACTTACTGAGAGAATAAAAGTCTACCAAAATCACACGGAAACATCTTGATACTCAAGCCATTTCTGACATGCGTTAATGTAAGATAAATATCGGAGACACATTATTATATATCAAAAATCGATCGTAGATACATACTTGTGAGGAAGAACGTATCTAATTGTTTGTTAAGAATAAATTGCCCTTTGCTCGGTGAGAAATATTTTTCCGTATAGTCTTTTTCTCTGTAATTAACGCAAGTGGCAGAGACAAAGCAAGTGGAAAAGACATTTATCTATCAGTTTCTATCTGTAAACATGCAAGACCTCGCGCTCCTATGAGCTACATCGTTCGCGACGTTATAGAGTGCTCTTTGCTCGCAATGCACGCCACGGAAGGCCAGATGGTCACTATCTGTCAACATCCGCGGCATGAAACATCGCATGCAACGATATTATTATTATTCGCGTTACCATAAATTATTATTTAACCTCGATACACATATATGTGGTTGTACACGCACATCATATATCGCAATTATAAATGCCGAGCAAAGCTTTTTGAACCAAACTGCAATCACGACATTGAAATATTTTTCCGTTTTCTCAATTAAATAACGAACGAAATCTTTGCAGACCAAGTCATGGACGGCGGAACGATAAAGCAAACGCTATTCAATTATATTAGCCTTCAAATAATCAAGAATGATTGCGACCATTTCCTTAACTTGTCAGAAACTACGCTATTCGTTTTAATTGTTCACAAAACCATAAAATGCAAAGGTTTCTATCAGTCATGACCTTTAGAAAAGTAAATGTTCCGCCAGCTAGGATTGAAACGCAACACAGCTCGGGGAACATACATATATATTGTCGGTCGTAAAATAAAACACCGCTTCACAGAAAGCGCTAATGCCAGATCAGGCAAGTCGCGACACGAAGAATGGAATAGGAATGAATGCACAGTGAAGTGTACTTACAAACGCTGCAGGTGAGACTGCGACAAGGTGCTCTCGCCGTTTCCGGTTTTATGGCTCGCTTCGAGATAGCGTCCAGACTCGCCGCGTGAGAGACACTCCGTGAAGGGCCCTCCGCGACACCCCCCGAAGACGAGTTCGCGCCCTCCCAGATTCCCGACTTTTGCGAGACCTGAAAGCACGATGCAAATAGAACTCTAGATGCAAACACGTCAGTCGATTTTTTCATACTTTTGAAAGTATTTATTAACCATTTAAACCTACTGTACAGCACATACGGTACAGCTAAGTACGGTACGTTTAAAAAAATATACTTAAATACCCACTCAAACTTCATATTATCGATCAGGCGATTCGTCAACTAGAAGATATAAACAATACTATAGAAAAATAGGTCATTGTGCCGGAATTCGTTGGAGAGTGAACACGAATACAGTTAAATCAGTGATTAATTTTTCTTTGTTCCAAGATGTCATCAAAAAGGTAAAAAAAAGTGTTTTTTGTAACTATCCATTTTATTTTGGTATAGACTCAGAAATGAAACTTCAGGTCATGATTCTAGTTTATTAGTAGCAGTGTATGTAGCATACTTTGATTTTTGAATACGCATAAGCCTACTGTACCATATATAGTACGGGAGATTTCTAGCAACCCTTACACGGAATATTTTTTTTGTATTTTTTAAATAATTTTTGACCCCTCTAATGCCCAATTTCTTCACCTTTAGATAGGTTCTCGATAACTTTATCCGGAAGATATCTCTCAGAATCAATGGCTGTGATTGGCTATTGCTAACTTTATCTGGAAGATAAAACTTATCTAAAGGTGAAGAAATTCAGCATTAACCGCAGTAATAAACGAAAATTCATAAAATTTAGATAAAAACAGTTTCAAGTCTAAATGGGTTAAGATAATTTCTAATCTAATAACTACTTATAGGCCAGTTAATTGCCTATTACATTTTTTACATGATTTTTGACCCCTTAAAC